>JAJIBD010012703.1:0-48832 GCA_021461705.1 Cryptotis parvus | reverse complement strand
TAGGGCTTCTGGACATAAAAGGGCCATGGAGAGCCTCCCTCTCCCCCACTCTGAGAAGACCCCAGAGTTCTCAGCCTAGACACCACAGTACCTGAAATTCTTCGTAGTTTGGTGTGTCTGCAGAGATTCTAAGTGAAGTAGAGGGTTGAGCCATGCGCATGACAGCAGCTAATGGGTCTGGTGCAGCTGTTGGGACTCAGCAGGTCAGGGACTCGGCCTGTCTCCCTCCCAAGGGAACCCTAAAGTTGTCAGTGTGGACATCAGTGTGCCCATGAAGTTTAGCTGCTTGACTTTCATCTCCTTGGAGATCTAGTCGTGAGTCTGTAGAGCAGGACCGCAGAGTGAGTGAGCATGGTGGAGGCTGTAACTACTGGAGTTTTAAAGCCTTCATCCTCGCTGGCTCTTAATGCCCATGCTCTCCCCTTGGCCCATATCTTACTCATTTGTCTCTTTTTTTTCCTGTTTTTTCCACTCCAGAAAAACTCATGTTCTCTACTAAACATGTACTTCCTCTTTTTCTCTCTCCCCTCAGATCTTTCTAAATAAGTTTACAAACAATAAAAATCTATTAAAACAAGGTTTTTTTTTTTTTTTTTTTTTTGCTTTTTGGGTCACACCCGGCAATGCTCAGGGGTTACTCCTGGCTCTGCACTCAGGAATTACTCCTGGCGGTGCTCGGGAACCATATGGGATCCGATCGACCCGGCACGGCCGGCTCAAGCAACACCTACCCGCTGGGCTATCGCCCGCCCATATTAAAACAAGGTTTTACATCCCCAAACCCTAGACCAAGGTTTGTCATAAAAAACATATACATTTTATATATAGCTACTCCAAGGAGACTCTTTGTGTTTTCTACCCAAACATGGGGCAGAGCTGCTACTGGCTCTCCCTGTGCCCAGCCTCTCACGAGGCACCCGGCAGGGGATGGCGGGTTCTAGCCCTGGCCCGCCACTCCAGCAGAGCCTCACAACAAGCCAGACAACCCCCTACTCCATGAGGGCCGCCATTTTCCACATCCGGACTTCCCTGGTCTACCTGGTCTACCTGGATTAGCCAAGGGGTTCATCAATAGATGCTGGATTTAGAGATGACTACAAGAAAGTATGCTACCTGCACGGCAGAGCCTGGCAAGCTACCAGTGTTGTATTTGATATGCCAAATACCAGTAACAATTATAGACCTCATTCCCATGACCTGATGGAATGGTTTGAGGCTCTTTATGTTCCTGGAGCAAGCAGATGCCCTTGGGCTCTACTTGCATGAGACAGGACATATGGAGATATTACTGGTGCCCGCTCAAGCAAATCGATGTTGAACGGGAAGACAGTGATACAGTGATACCCAAATCTAAATACAGGATGAGCATGCATAAAAACTCTGACTAGGAGAGATTGTCTTAGTCCAAAATATAGCCCCCATCCCCAAATGAATCAGTAAAAACTATACATGGCCAAATGTTGCAGGACTCCTAAGGGCGCGTCTGCTCTGGATTGCCTCCCGCAAACAGTAGAAAAGGGGGAGTCTAAATGTGGCAGTTTACGACCAGTACTAGTGGTATAAATATTCTCCCATGCTATCACAACATCGGGGACTAGCTAGATCTTACCAGCATAAGCCTGGACGAGGACACGGTAAAAGAGAGAAATGCTGTTTGCTTCCAAACAAACAAGCAGGCTCCTATAAAATATAAAAATACAAGAAGTAGAGGAGACTTGTGAAGGCTGGAGAAATATTTAACTGGCATTGGTGTTGATCTTTGGTACAGTGACAGCCATCTCAGAAACCCTCTACTTTCAAAGGCATCCGGCTCAAAACATTAGCACATAAAGGCCCAGGTGAGATGCAGGGAGGGATTACCTAGCATGGACCCTCCCGCTTCCATAACATGGGAGGAAGGCGAGTTGCGGGGGTATAAACTAGCCGTTCCGCTCCCCAGTCTTCCCGGTGGGATCTCGCTTGGAGTGTTTATTCCCTGAAAGTTTTCACGTGGTGGTCGCATCTTGGCCTAACGTGGCTGGGGTTCTAGCCTGGAATCCTAAGCATCGGGTTTTTCCTTTTGCTGATTTATCCTGAACCGATAGTAAAGCCTTTTAAAACTTATCGATTCCTAGTGTCATCCATTCCCGCGCGGTAGAAGGGACCGCTCGGCCGGGACCCCGCCCGCGCCAAATGCCAGGTTTTCCAGTAAACACTAAAAGTTCTGTTCCAGCTAAATAACTGAAACAAGAAGAAAAAAATTCCAATTTTTATGTGTGAAACAAAATTTTTTTTTAATTTTTAAAATCTTTTCAGGAATGTTTATTGAGACACCGTGACTTACAAAGTGGTTCATAATAGAGTTGCTTCAGGAATACAACATTCCAACACCAGTGCCACCTCCAATGTCCCCTTCCTTCCATCAGTATCCTCAAGTTCCCTCACACTTCCAGCTAGCCTCCTTGGCAGGCATATAATAAATTCATTTCATATTATTTGGTCCAATAAAACTTACTGGAAAATAAATAAAAGTTAATTTGCGATGATAAATTGCTCTGTGCTTTAACCCTTTTTACTCTAGTAGAGGACAGCCACATGCACCATGAGTGAGTGCCATATACAATGCCACGTGATGGGAAGTTGCTCCTGTCCTTTAATGCTCTTACATTAAAGCTCTTTTAATGCTTCTTGAAAAACTGCTTTGAAGGCTACAAATACCTCCAACTGTTCTCTGTCCATGAAGCTCTGTATAGTTTCTTTAAAGTGAATGATAACCTAGCTGAACAGAGTATTCTTGTAGAGGTGCTCCAAGAATTAACTCGATTAATTACATCGAGTTTTTGTGCTATATCCTTCCATATTATTCTGCGGGCTCAAGAGTTCCTTTTGACAGATTTGCTGTACATCTTACAGACTTCCCTTTGCATATGTTTGTTTAGATCCTGCTTCTCCCAAAATTGTCTCTCTATTTGGATTTTGTCATTTGGAGTATAATGTGTGTAAGAGTTTTCCTAACTGGAACTATTTCCACTGGGACCCTCCAGTCCTCTTGGATCTCAGTGCCTGTAATCCTCAGCTCAGAGAAGTTCTTGTTTGTGATATCTTTAGCCAATGTTCCTTCATCATATTTGCCTTCCTGTTCTTCAGGAACACTGACTATTTTTCTGTTGTTCTTCCTGAACTCATCTCAGAGTTCTCTGGTGAGCTCTTCATTTCTTTTCAAACTATTTTTTCCAGTGTCTGCTGTTTCCTCCTTCTTATCTTAAAGCTCTTTGCACTTCATTTTGCTTTTGTTGTTTTTTTTGTTCATAGTTTCTATTGACTTTCTTTCTATCACCAACCATATTATTCCATTTCTGTCATTTCTGTAGTAGTGTCTTCATTCCTACTCTCATACGCACTTGTGCTTTGTTGACTGCCTGGGCTATCATTTCTTTGAACTTATGAACATCCTCCCCTCATAGTGTGAATAAAGACACGGTTTGAGGATTTACTGGTACTGTTTATGTCTCCAGTGATACTGTTTTCACTTATTAAACTTCGTGGGCCATTATGTGTTTTTTCCCCATTAGTTTTCTAGTGTTTTTTGTTCTAGGAGTGAGACTTTGTAGTTAGCCCACTGGCAGAGACTGAGAGAGAGTAAGCTGGAGGTTGCTCTCTGTCTTCTCTGCCCATCCTGACAGTGACAGAATGACAGGAAGAATAACTGTGAGCAGCGTGTAATTTGTTGAGTATATGTATCACGTAGCCGCATAAACAGCCCTGCACTTCTGGAGCTGTGGTGTGGGCCTGTAACATAGCACAGGTTGGATGTGGAGGCAGCTGGAGCCCACCTGGGAGGAAGGGACTCTGCCTCCTTTCTGGAATAGGCCCAGTGATATCAGCCAGAGACGAGGCCTGGCTTGGGATAGTGGAACAACAGCAGGCCAGGCAGGGGCTGAGGTGTGGGCTGGAGACAACATTCTTACTTCATTTCTCTATATCGCGATCACTCTGAAAGCAAAATATTTGTTTCTTGTCAATTGTATCTAGACGCTATTGTATCAGGAGTCTTACTCCTGTTGGCCACTCATACCTGAATTCAGTGCCCACACTCTTGGTTGCTGTGCCAGAGATCAGACCTGGCAGCGTGGAGAACAAACTTCGCTGTGACCTGGGCAGGCACCACTGTAAGCCACCGCCGTAGTCACTTCTGTGCCGTTCCTCTTTCTGATTTACAATCGGTTTCCCTGTTAATCTCACAGACTTCCCTCTGCTTCTCCATGCATATGTTATATCTCACCCTCACATACTGAGAGTCAACCTCTGCATGCTGGCTGATGACCCCATGGAT
The DNA here is from genome assembly GCA_021461705.1 of Cryptotis parvus. NCBI lineage: Eukaryota > Metazoa > Chordata > Mammalia > Eulipotyphla > Soricidae > Cryptotis > Cryptotis parvus. Next base: position 44,520 of record JAJIBD010012703.1, on the reverse strand, counting down.
GAAGGCTCCTCATTGCATGCCACGTTTCTGTGTGCCTGGCTGGTGCTGTGCCTTCTGCTTGCACAGATGAGCTCTGCCGGCCTGGTCTGAAGCAGACATGGGAGTTGTAGTAAGCGGCCTGTGTCTCTGCATGTGTCGGAGGCGGGAGTGAACGAGGATCGGGATAGAAACAGGACCCCTTTGGGGCCGTAGTGATAGTGCAATGAGTCGTGGTGCTTGTCTTGTGTGGGGCCCAGCGGAGTTGATTCCCGACAGCCTCTGTGGTTCCCCAATCCTCACTACTGAGCACAGAGCCAGAAGCAGAGCCGTGAGTGAAACCGGGTGGGGATAGGTGGATGGGTGGGTGGAAGGGAGGGAGGGAGGGAGGGAGGGAGAGGAGGGAGAGAAGGAAGGAAGGAAGGAAGGAGGGAGGGAGGGAGGAAGGGAAGGAAGGAAGGAAGGAAGGAAGGAAGGAAGGAAGGAGGAGGGAGGGAGGGAGGAGGGAGGGAAGGAAGGAAGGAAGGAGGGAAGAAAGGAGGGAAGAAAGGAGGGGGAAGAAAGGGAGGGAAGAATGGGCCCCCAGCTGTCAGGGTCGAGCACGCACAAGTCATGGACGCCACTTGGACACTCAGGTTCTGGGAAGCCAGTGGAAAGTTTAATGGTGACGGGGTGGGGTGCTTCATAGGAGCGGGGATTTTCTAATAAATCCTTTCTAACACTAAAAAAGGAGGGAAGAAAGGAAGAAAAGGAGAGATGGGGGAAAAGGAAGGGAGGGAGAAAGGAAGAAAACGGAGGGAAGGGGCGGGAGGGAAGAGGGGAAGAGAGGGAAAGGGAAAGGAGAAGGACAACAGTAAGAGAAAGGGGACCCCTTTGCCAGGAAAGGTTCTGGGATGCTTCACTGAAGGCTGTATAGATCTCGAGCTTTCTGTTGCAGTCAAGACTTGTTGATTTTGTGGAGAGAAAAGTGTGATCCTCGGGGGTTCTGGGGCCAGTTTGCGTGGGTTTAAATTCTGGCACATAATTGGCACTATTTTCATTATTATTTTAATTTTTATAACCTGCTGGAACAAGAAACTCACTGAACATACATTTTTGATAGCTTGTTCAATTCCTTACTGCATTTGGGTTAGGCTTTTTTTTTGGGGGGGGCAGGGGTTTTCTCCTCACTGATTTCGCCAGAATTTAACAAGTTGCACTTAAGACACTCATCCTTCACTTAGCTTCTGCTGTCAGCATTTGAACTTGTAAGAACCCTTTCTTCTCTCGGGGTTAAAACCCCTGCCGGCAGGGAATCGCTGGGCTCAAGCTTGCAGGGGGAGTCTGTCTGTCCTTCCAAGTCCTAACAGTAGAGGGCGCCGAACTCCCTCCAGGGACAGGGAGGTTTTCCACAGCGTCTTCTACAGCATGGTTTTGACCAGAAACACGGCCTGAGGTCTGTAAGACAGACCAAGGTCCCATTTGCATCTGGCTGTCATTTGACTGGCCACAGTCCGCCTCTGGCTGGTATTTGGAGCCGCAGCCTCTTCCCTGCCGGGTGGAAGCAGAGCGAGGTGCCCAGGAACTGCCCAGGCGCCCACCTCCCGGGGCTGCAGAGCTCCCTGGGCCAGACTGGCAACCCCATGGGGTTTTCCTCCTTTTAGCCAGGCCCTGGGTGGTAGAGAGAGGGCCAGCCCTGGGCTAGCCAGAGCCTTGGCTGCAGTGATTGGGGGCCGCCCAGCAAGCAGCAAGGCCCTGCAGAACTAGTGTTGTGGTCCTGGTTTAGGCCATGCACCCGGGGTCCCGAGCCCTCCTAAAAAGGACCAGTGAGGAATACTACAGGAAGATGACCCAGTGCATCTCACAATTGGGGAAGGTATGTGCAGGCAGTTTCTCCTCTTCTGCTGGAGGCCAGAGTCTCTTTGCCCCTAATCTTCTGCCCTGGTTAACTGGGAAGCAATAGACATTTTGGGGAAACGTTTAATTTTCTCCTATCTCACCCCTGGCGGCTAAGGACTCACTCTGGTTCCTCATGTGGAATCCAGACAGATGTCTGCTAACCTGTTATTCTTGAGCGAGCCTGGTGAAGCCTTAGCTGCAGGGAAGGCAGGAGAGCAAACAAAATCAAATACGAAAAATCACAGCTAAGGGCTGAACCTCGGTGATGACTTTGGGTGCCTGGAAAGTGTAGGCGCTTTCTTTTGTGATAGCATAATCAATTTGCATTAAAAAAGACTTCGCTCTGACAAATGCAAGACTAAGTAGCATCACATCCTGTGATTGTCAGAGTGTACCCATTCCAATCCCAGTCATCACGTCTTGAAGAAAAAATTACATTTCAGGGCTACTCTGATGTTGCCTTCGCGTAAGTTTCAGTTCACTGTATCACTGTCACTGGTTTGGTTCATGTAGATGCTAAAAAGATCCTGGCTCGGTTTTGTCTAGTTCATGCTCTCAGACTTCAGTCTACACTGATTCTTTGTTAGACCTGTTTTGTTGTCTTTTTCGTTTTGTTTATTTTGGGGGTGGGGTGACACCCGGTAGTACTCGATACTTAGTCCTGCCTCTGCACACTAGGGACCATATACGGTGCCGGGATGCAACCCCAGTTGGCCTGATGCAAGGCAAGTGCTTTAACCCTGGCCTCTCTCTCTACTACACCTGAGGTAGCTAAACCTCATAGCTACCCGCAGATCTGAGCCTTCTAGGTTTGGTCTTTCTCAGGCTGTTTTGAGGAGTCAGGTGAAACCATCGCTAGGCTCGGGCCCTTTTAGCATGACTAATCCATTGTGGGACAGAAAAAATCCAATAATGGTTCTTTTTGTCTTCTCTCTGACTATTTGGGCTTTGACTGTTGCTGGGGATCATGCAGGCTGGGGCCCTGAAGCAAAGCCAGAAGCAAAGCCATGATTCAGTACAAGGGCCGGGTTGGACTGAATCAGGACCTTGTTTCGGGAGGTGACTTCCAGGTTTCATAAGAGGTGTTCTGTCTTAGGCAGCAGCGGGCTGTTCGGGTAGAGTAGAAAAGCGGCCTTTTGGAAGTATTGGGGAGAGTAGAAAATGGCCTTTTAAAAAAGCGTGTAAGCGCTTGAGCCACTGGTGCTCCGTGAATTCCGGTCTCAGGCACGTAGGGCCGAGGCCCATGGCTGTAACACGTGGGGTTTGAGGGTGAAAAAACGGGCTCGGAGGGCTCGAACCTTGGGCCCTGGAGGCCTGGGCAGCTGCTCCGAGCTAACGGCTGATGCCTGTGCATGCCCCGCCTATGTTTTCTTGGAACTTTGCAGGCAGGTGGGGGAAGGGGGGAGGTGTCGGGGCAAAGGGGCAACGCTCCAGCCGTCTTCGGGGAGCCCGAGGGCGGCGCCGCTCCCCCCCAGCACCCCCGCAGCGCTGCCCTGCCTGAGACCCCGCGGCCCGCCGCGCCCGCCTCAGAGGGCGCGCCCAGCCCCGAGCGCCCACGGCTGCACCTGCGGCCCCTGGCGGGTCGCGAACTCGCGGGGAGGTCGCGGAGGGCGGCGCGGAGCGGGAGGAGGGGGCCCGAGCGCGGCCACCGGACGCCGGATCCTGCGCGTCCACGCTGTGCCCGAGCCTCGGCCTCCGCGCCCACCGCCGGACGGCCCCGGAGCGTCGGGGGAGCGGGCTGGCGGGCGCCCGGACCCCCCGAGGGACGATGGCTCGCCGCTCCCCCGGCGCCGTGCTGGGTAAGGCAGCCCCCTGCGAGCGCGGGGGGCTGCGGGCCGCGCGGGACCGAGTAGCCGGCTCTGCCCTTGGTGGCAGAGAGAGTTGCGGCGGCTGGGCTCGGAGCGGCCCCCGCCGCGGGAGCCTGCAGGGGCCGCTGCCCCTGCCCGTGCACCTGGCTCGGCCGGCGGCTCCCGGGCTCGGGGGCTAGCGCCGCGTCCGCGCTCCTCCTGCCCGGCTTCCAGGTCCAGCTTGCGCCGGACCCGCGCGTTTCTCTGCACCCCCACCCCCTCCTGCTGCCAGGCTTGGGCCCCTAAGTGGCTCGTGAAGAGCAAAGTAGCTGTGGTGCTCCTCGGATCCGCGGGAAGGTGGATCTGGAGTGAATCTGGTGGATCTGGAGTGAATCTGGTGGATCTGGAGTGAATTCTGGTGCCCACAAGGAGCTTCAGCGTGAGGGGGCAGAGCGCAGAGCCCAGGCAGAAGGACACCAACTGTTTCCCGTCGCCGCCCTGACCGCCTGGGTGGAGAGGGGAGGCGGTGACTGCGGCCCGCAGCAATGGCCTTACCAAAGTCTCTGTCTTTGGTAGGGGTTCAGGGGAACTGTAAGTAAGCTTTCAGTTGAGAATCTTTATGACCAAGCACAAATCAATGACGAGCTGGGTTTTCCTGCCTCCTGATGCGGACACCCTCATTGGAGTACCTGGTCTCTGCTCTGGTTTGTCAAAGGGACAGGTCGATGCTGGGGAGCCTTGACCGCACGCCAAGCAGCACGGCCTGGGAGCGCAGTCACTTGGGTCTGGTCATCGGTCCAAAATTGCTTGTTTGGGGCCATGATTGTACCAGCGGGTGTCCTTCAGACCAACCTCCCTTTCAGCCTTCTCTAGCCTGCCCAGGGACAACCAGGGCGTGGGGAGACAGGTCGGTGTCAAGGAGCACGTGGCCGTGCATTGGTGGGGGGTTACTCGGCCTGTTCCCAGGCGGCCTCGTTAATTCTGCTTTGGCTAAGTAGCCCTCCGCCGTGTGTGATTCTATGCACAATTTTCAGCAGGGAAAACCGAGAACTCATCAGTATTGAAAGGAGTCCTTGACACCCCCTCACCCACGACCAAATAAAACGTTAAGAAATGAAAGGTCTCCGGTGGAGGAGAGTGGTGCTGTACGCTTGACACTATCGTAAAACAGTATTGTAAGTCAAATCTCAGTGCTTCGAATATTTTTAAATATGGGAAGAAAGATCTAAGAAGCTACAAAGTAAGCTTTGCCTCCTTTGCCTCAATTTCTTCATCTGTGAAATGGGAATGGAAACGCACTCTTATTTAGAGAAACTGTGAGCATTCCATGAGATTATCTTCACAGTGAATTTAGTATAGTGACCTTCACATCAACCACTTTATCTTTGGATAAATAATAATCACTTTTGTATTCTTTACCTCAGAATCTTTTCTTAAAATTCTTGAGGCTTGAGTTCAGTAATTCAGCCTAATTCAATTAGAGTGCAATAAGAATTCCTCTCTTCCACAGATTGTCTGTTTACATTTAAACTGAACACACCTGCATTGACTAAAAGCCTTATCTCACTCCCACTTAAGCACAAACATTTTTGTCAAGATAGTCTTTAAATCACTTTTAATTATGCAGTTAAACTTTTTTAATAGGAACGTTTTCCCTCTTGACTTGACACCCTTTCAGCTTACGGTTTGGTGGATGTGGTTTGACCCGGAGGTTTGCTGTGTGCTAATTCTGTTCTGTTTGAATGCCACTTAGACAGTTGGTGGCTTTGTTCGCCACAAGTCACAGGTGATATATGGAACAGTTCTTTTTATCTAGAAGCTTGATTTATCTAGATTTATCTAGAAGCTTCTGTGGAAGTCCTGGATTTGAGGGGTGGGGTGAGGGACCAGATTTTCATGGCAGCCCTGACCCTTACTGGTGTAAATGACCTTGAGAAACGTCTTAAGTAATGACATCTGCCTCCCAGGGTTGTTAGAAGTCAGAATTAAGCATCCAGTGCACCACATGCTAAGGGCTAAGAATCCCCCAGCTGTTCCTTAGTAGATTTTGCCTAGACAAACTGACAAATCAGCAGAGCTCAGTTAGCACTGGCCTCTTTACCTACCAGACTAGTCCTAGACGATCCTCACCAGGTGAATCACTGTTTATCATAGGGACGCCAGGAGGGAAATAACTAGTGAAATGCTTCCCTAAAGATCTCAGCATTACCTCACCTGTCACGAAGACAAGCAATACTTTGAAAAGACCTTGGTCCTGGTGAGGTCGAGTTCCTAGAAATCCTAATCCTGCCCCGCCCGCTCCTACCGTGTTCCTTGATCACTGATTAAATTGGATTTTGTCATAGATTGTTATCACACTAACTGGTCTGTAGCATTGAAACAGTGGAAGGGAAGCGTGGGGCTCTAGCGCTCCTTCATGTGTTCAAAGGCGTTGTCAGAGTATTTCTCTGCTCATGTCTGTTGGTTCCCATTGGAGTGTCTGTAAGTTACCAACACCAAAAGACATATATATATATATATATATATATATATATATATATATATATTTTTTTTTTTTTTTTTTTTTGCTTTTGGGTCACACCGGCGATGTTCAGGGGTTTCTCCTGGCTCTGCACTCAGGAATCACTCCTGACGGTCTTCAGGGGACCATATGGGATGCTGGGAATTGAACCTGGGCCGGCATGGGCGCCACGCGCAAGGCAAATGCCCTACCTGCTGGGCTATCGCTCTGGCCCAAAGACATGAATTCTTTTATTCTTTAAAGTGGCCTATGCTGTTTGTAACTTGGTTCTCTAGTTATGAAGTTTCTTCTGTCCTCTTCTAGCTTAAAGCAAAGACCATGTTGTAGTTTTTTTCTTTCAACTAATATACCATCTGCCTGCAAAATCTGGACTTTTTAAAAACGAGCCTGTTTTTCATAGCATGGACAACATGCAGTAAACCCGTGGTGTCGTGATGTCGAAAGTCTGGGACGTAAGTGGCTCTGGGTAACGTACAGAACGGGGGAAAGCCTGCTTGTTGGCATACTTTAAAAGTAATTTATTCTTTTCAATTAAGAGTTGTGAAATTAAGGATGTTTTGCAAGCGGCTACAGGTAGGATAAATTAGTGAAATGAGAGAAGAAATGCCAGAGAGCAGGGAAATGGAATGAAGTATCCGGCTTAAGCAGTTCAAAACATGGTCAGGGCCAAGCAACACCCAGGTTTCAGTCCTAAGCTCCACTGCCAGTCTGGGACCTCTGCCTGGAAGTATCCTGAAGGAGGCGCCATGTGTGTAGCCCCTTGCTTCCTCCCGTTGTAACACAAGGTGAAGTGCATGGATAGCCACACTGTACTTTCACTACACTCCAGCGGGGGGGAAAACTGCTGTCTGTGTGCAGTGCAGACAAGGAGAAGAATCTGCGCTCAAGGTTTATTTCCTCTCATGTGGGAAGACAGTAGGGAAGTAAATGAGTTTAAGGGGAGAATTTGGAATAAGGATGGGAGGAATTTAGGAACTGATGGAAGGAGATGGACCTTCTGGAACCCCAATCTGGTTTAAACAGGAAGAAGAGAGAAGGGGTGGGCAGGTGAAGGGGAGGAGGGAGAAATGCTTCAGCCAAGAAAAGCTAGACTATGATCATGGCGGCATCATAGTGAGGAGAATTGCTTGATGGGAGAGGAAGTCTTCTCCGATTAAAAATGAAATCCAGTAGATGAAAAATGGTATTTGAAAAATGGTGGTTTAGGGGTTGGAGCAATAGTCCAGTGGGTAAGGCGTTTGCCTCCGTATGTGGCCAGACCCGGTTTGATATCCGGCATCCATATGGTCTCCTGAGCACCACCAGGAATAATTCCTGAGTGCAAAACCAGGAGTAACCCTGAGCATTACTGGGTGTGAACCACCCCCAAAAAAAAGAAAAAAAAATAGTGTTTTAAGTCTTTAAATCTACTTCTAGCCCTGGCCCGCCACCCCAGCAGAGCCTCACAACAAGCCAGACGACCCCCACTCCATGAGGGCCTCCATTTTCCACATCCAGACTTCCCCCTCCTCAGAACTCCACCCAGCAGACCAGCCTATCACAGCCCGGCTCAAGCGGCCGCTTGCGGCCACGCGGTTCATCAATAAATGCTGGATTTAGAGGTGACTACAAGAGTATGCTACCCGCACGGCAGAGCCAGGCAAGCTACCCGTGTCGTATTTGATATACCAGATACCAGTAACAATTATAGACCTCATTCCCATGACCTGATGGAATGGTTTGAGGCTCTTTATGTTCCTGGAGCAAGCAGGTGCCCTTGGGCTCTACTTGCATGAGACAGGTCATATGGAGATGTTACTGGTGCCCGCGCCAAGCAAATCGATGATGAACAGGAAGACAGTGATACAGGGAAATCTACTTCCAACCCCTAATCTATCTTCAGCTTCAGATAACAGAAATTCTGTAATGACTCGTTTGGAGTCTGGTGCATGTATCAGGAAAGAAATCGTGAACTCCAGTATTCACTGTATGCCGGAGTACAGGGGCCACGGCATCTGTCATGCATGCTGTTCCCTTTGTTTGAATCATTAGTACCACATGGTCGCCAAGCACTGCCAGGGGTCATTTCTCAGCATGGAAAGGTGTGAGTCCCCCAATATATTAAACTAAAAATAACGAAACTTTTTAGGTCCTTGGCGCTTTGAGCTAGAGTTCAAGCATACTCAGATACGTATTTCCCGTGTTCATGATAATGGTTCTTGAATCTAATATTATGCAGATGACTAGGTCTAAAGATTAAAGCATTGCACATAGACTCTAGTATATAAGCCTCACTTCCTGTTCTAAAAATACTTCTAGGGGCGTTACCTCCTAATGTACAGAATAATCTCGACTATGTAGAGTGACGATAAACTCTACCCTCAGGTTCAGTGATCAGCACTATGAATCAAACTGCTATTAAGTTATCAGAGGAAAGTTTAATTATGGTCTGTATGTAAAGGATTTCACTAATGTGATCCAAGCAGATGGTGGGCACTGGAGTCTCTAGCTCTCTATCTGTGTCACAGCATCTTAACAAAAGGTGATAAGACGCTAGACAGAGGGAAAGTAGTTGGAACACCTGAGGTAAGGGTGTATTATGGGAAGTTAAGTGGGAAATTATGGTAAATAAAGGCTGCCTGGTAAGATGTGTTAAGTAGGTGTAAGTTCTCATGTGATAAGAATTATCTCAATACAGGAGAGGGAAATACTTTTTCAGAGGGTCTTGTGTATCTGTCCTGGTTTTGATGAGAAAGTGGAGACTTCAGACTGATGTCCTTTGGCACAAAATTAATTTACGTTTTTTATTTTGGGGTCACACTCAGCTGATCCACTTGTGGCCGTGCTCAGGGGACCATGTGCGGTGCTGGGGTTAGTCGGATCAGCGTCAGCTGTCTGCAAGGCACAGACACCTTCCACCCCCTCCTACCTAGCTCTTGGGCCTCAAAACAAGTCACCTGCCAATGTGGCATGTGTGGGGGTACAAGCCTGATTCCAATTTCTGCATAATTCCTAAAGTCAAACACTTATTGTCTCAGGAGGAATGTTAGTTATAATCAGTTGATCAATTAAAATGTTCAAGTCCTATTTTGAACCAGCCTTTCCTTACACACTATTAAAGTGTTAAACTTGAGCGAAGTTTGTCTCTTTGTGCCAGGAGTTGATGGTTTGGGAGAGTGATGGCTACCTCCGGCAGCACTGACCACAGTGCCCCTGCTAGTCACTTCACTCAAGGACCTGCAGTTTTAGGGTGTCGGGGTTTCACCTCTGAGGAAGACTTTGAGATGGGGTATCTGTGTATCTGTGACTTTTACTATGGGACTTGGGAGAACTGTTCAAACCAGGAAGTCAGATGTGAGGGTTTAGTGGTGATTTTAATAACCCAGTCAGATGTCAAGTTTAGTCATCTTAGAATAGCGGCCACGTTTCTTTTTTTCTTTTTCTTTTTTTTTTTGTTGGGGGGGTCACACCCAGTAATGCTCAGGGATTTCTCCTGGCTCTGTACTCAGGAATTACTCCTGGCGGTGCTCAGGGGACCATATGGGATGCCAGGGATCGAACCTGGACCAGCACAGGCCGGCCGTGGTACAAGGCAAACGCCCTACCCGCTGGGCTATCGCTCCGGCCCCACAGGCACATTTCTTTTTTTGCTTTGTCGTTTTTGGTTTGGGAGCCATACGTGAAGGTGCTCAGGGGCTCACTCCTGGCTCTGTGCTCAGGGGATCACTCCTGGCCGGGCTCGGGGACTATATGTGATGTTGGAGATTGAACCCAGGCTGGCCGCATACTAGGCAAGTATTATCTGCATACCCACCGCGCAGCATCCACACGCCCACAGCACTGTCCGCTACCCACTGCACTGTCTGGGCCCAACAGCCGCATTTTTAAGGCTTCTTTGTGACTTTTCTTGCCATTATTCATGAAGGAACAGAGGGATTTGGGGCAGGAATTATCACTCTTAATTTAGAAAGCATTTTATTATTGATAATAGTATTATTTGTGTGTGTGTGTGTGTGTGTGTGTGTGTGTGCGCGATAGCAATCAAAGCCAGGTCTTCCTGCATGCAAAGCATGTGCTTTGCTAATGAGCCACATTTCCAGCCCCAGAATGTTATTTTTTCAATGCCATGGCTTGAATCAAGGGCCTTTAGCACCGAGGAAGTGCTCTGACACTGAGTTATAGCATGGTTCTAATTAATTTTATTTTTTTGTTTTTTTTTGGATCACACCCAGTGATTCTTAGGGATTACTCCTGGCAGTACTTGGAGGGGACCATATGGGATGTCTGGGATCGAACCCGGTTGGCCGCATGCAAAGCAAGTGCCTTTCTTAAACCACCTTTTTAGAGAAGAGGAAACCATCTCTGCAAAGCCTAGAAAATTGCCCAGGGTCTGCTGCATTTCCCCAGGGAGATAGTTCAATGGGCTGAAGCTGGCCACCCTGGGAGTGACCTAAAAATAGTTTTTTTTGAAATTCCCTCTCTTAATCTAGTCATGAGCTACCTGAACAACTTCCTCTGTAGAATCTTCTGGTCTGTCTGGTTCTCCTTGTGTCTGAGACAAGTTTGCTGTATATTTTTCTCCATTGGCTCAGTGAAGTTCAAAGAAAACCTCATGGCAAGTATACTTCATGGAAGTAGGCAGATTTTATGCAGAGATTTGGAGCATGAAGTCATTTGGTTTAATGGAACTTTTTAAGTTTGGTATCTTCTGAAATCAGGGAGTTTTTATGTTTGTTTTTTGTTTGTAAGACCCTTTGGTTAGAATCTTGGGTAAATTACCAGGCAGCACACAGAGAATTGGTTGGACAGTAAGCTCATCAGATCCTAAAGTGCAAGCCCCTTTGCTCTTTATATGCAACTTTAAGATGAATGAAAATCACAACTTACTGGTCCATGGAGAATGCTGCCCCAGATTGATAGAGGCTAGAATGGCATTTCCAAGTGTATCGGCTCCATCATAGATGGCAAATGCTGAATTTAAGAAAGATCCAGGATTGCTCTGCTTTTTAATATTCTTCCCGGGTACAGACCTTGGTCTTTTGGTAAAAGGAGAGTTATACAACCTGAGGAGAATCCAGAGTATTGACCTTGGCTTATTGGGATCAGCACCGCGAAAGGGCATCATTCTTCTTATCAACTTGGTCTTGATTCTGATGGTCAGAATCCTCCATTAGCTTAAGCCTCACACCCAACTCCGCACCGAGGTTTTTGTGTTTGTTTTTACAATTAGAAATACTGCCGCCCCACTGACTGTTCTTACTTCCTGGAAGAGTCCTGCAAGATTCAGTGCTATCCCTCTCATAAAATAGTTGTCTAAGATCAGCACTAAATCTGGATTATGAAGCATCTTAAACGTATTACCAGTAACAATTATAGACCTCATTTCCATGACCTGATGGAATTGTTTGAGGCTCTTTATGTTCCTGGAGAAAGCAGGTACCTTTGGGCTCTACTAGCATGAGACAGGACATATGGAGATGTTACTGGTGCCCGCTCGAGCAAATCGATGATGAACGGGAAGACAGTGATACAGTGATCAATTTGGATTTTTATTAAAAATAAGAATTATTTATCAAAAATAAAATTGGGGGGCACGCCCAAAGGTGCTGAGGGGCACTCCCAGCTTGATGCTCTGGAGTTGCTCTCTGTAGTGCTTGGTGGGGAGCAAGTGGAACTGGATTGAACCCAGGCTTCCCATATGCAAATCATGTGCTCCAGGCTTTCGAGTTGTCTCCATGACCCCATTTGACTTTTCGTTGTTTTGGGGGCCACACCTGGTGATGCTCAGGGGTTACTCCTGGCTCTGCACTCAGGATTTACTTGTGGTGGTGCTCAGGGAACCATGTGGAATGCCAGGAATCAAACGAGTCAGCCATGTGCAAGGCAAGGCACTGTACCCAGCCTCCCATTTGACTTTTAATAATGACATTTGCAGGCAGGAAGAGCAGGGCTTCAGCTCAGCTTCACCTTGCTTGGGGTTAGATCCCTGGCACCACCACCAAAAACATAAATAAGGCTTAGGTGCAACTGGCTGTGGTGGACACTTTGTTGGTCAAAGAAGGGAGATTTCTGGGAACACTGAGTTTTTTTCAGGAATCGCAGGCCAAATAAGTTTAGGAACCTCTGGTCTGAGGAACAAACCAAAGACAGTATTCTCATGCTACCCAGTTCTTCTCCCCCTTCCCACACTTGTCATCTGACAACAGCAGTTTAGGGATGTAACTTTAGAATTTTACAGAGCTCTATTCATGGGTCAGAAACGCAGATGTATCACTTAGCAGTGTGAGGAGCCAGGATGCCCAAGGCATGAGTGGAGAACATAAGGCTCCACAGCCTTGCTGCTAACCTGGACGATTTCTTCCAACTGGACTTTTTCCAACTGGTTGATCTGAAATGGATCTTTATTTTCCTGCAAAGATTAATAACCCCCGTAGGAGAAATTGCTGTGGACCGAGGCTCACAGTTGAGTCATAAATCAGAGTGAAGCATACAGTACCCAGAGTAAGCTGGGAGGATCTGAGGGGGAGGCTGGGGTCTCTTCCTCTGCAAGGCTCCATCAATGAGCGAGGCACCGACACCTGACGAGCTCCCCAGCAACTCGAGCTGCTCAGACTCCCACAGGACTGTCAACATTATTAAGGCATCATTCTCTCCTTAATTATCTTCTTAAGATAAAATAATGAAAAGCACTTAAAGTAAGTCCTTTGATGTTCACAGACTTGGGGGGGCATTTCAAAAGGAGGAACAACCCTTGCTGAACGTGTTTCGTGCTGAGGCAGTTCTCCCTCACCCTTCATCCCTGTGATGCATGCATGAGGAAGATTCCCAGGTTGCAGATAACATCAGAACCCACCGGTTCGTTACAGCTGCAAACCACCCTTTCAGACAGTGTTACTTTCTCTGCCTCTCCACTGAGAGCACTGAACCCCAGACAGGAGCCGTGGGGAGGCCCTTGGGAGACTGCCGCATGCCTGAGGAAGCCAGCGGCTCCGTTCCCAGCATTGCAGCAATGCTTTTGAGGCGACCTTCAGACTGACCAGAGTCCTAGTTCCTATATTTTTCAGCATCCTCCTTTTGAGTAGCCCCTGTAACTGGACCCCTCCCCTTACCAGTTTAACTGTTGTCATTTGATCTTCCTGTGAATTTATAGTCTGTCAGTGATTCTCGTTATTAGGGTACAAAGGCCTCTGTTGAACATCCAAACTTAGGTAGCCCTACAAGAAAACACACTTGGGGCTGGAGCAATATCACAGCAGGTAGGGCATTTGCCTTACACGCAGCCGACCCAGGTTTGATGCCCGCATCCCATATGGTTCCCTGAGCACTGCCAGGAGTAATTCCTGAGTGCAGAGCCAGGAGTAATTCCTGAGCATTGTCTCTGTGCTCTTTGGGTAACATCCGGCAATTCTATACACATATATGTATATAATATATATAAAACATATTTGTATATATGATACATATTTTATATACATGTGGTACCATTAGAAAAAAATGAAAAAAAAATTTTTAAAAAATGACAAGAGCGTGCTCTCAGGAATTCCAGGTTGTTTTCCTTTCAATGATTTGGCTTTAAAAGTAAGTAAACGGCCCCGGGGCCATTGCCAGCAGTGTGGAGGGTGTGGAGTGGAAGGGGCCTGCTGGGCCAGCACAGACTTGGCCCCAGATGTGCTGGGCACCTGTACGTATGCTCTACCACTTGAACTATATCCCTAGTCCCGAATCAGCATTTTTGTTATTTCCACATTGAAACTTGGAAGTTAAGGCTTTTTATTTTTTTATTTTACTTTATTTTGCTTTTTGGGTCACACCCGGCATTGCTCAGGGGTTTCTCCTGGCTCTGCACTCAGGAATTACTCCTGGCGGTGCTCGGGGGACCATATGGGATGCCGAGGATCGAACCCAGGCTGGCATGGGCCGGCTGTGTGCAAGGCAAATGCCCTACCCACTGGGCTATCGCTCCGGCCCCAAGGCTTTTTATTTTTTTTTTCTGGCCCACCCCCTGGTGATGCTCCAGGATTAGTCCTAGCTCAGCACTCACGAATTACTCCGGTGGAATCAGGGGTCCATATGGGATGCCGGGCATTGCACCTGGGTCGTCTACGTGCAAGGCAAGCGCCCTACCTGCCATACTATGGCTCTGACTCCTACCATATGGCTTTTATTCTGTAAAGATTTGTGTTTATTCAGGGGTGAGCCAATCTCATAATTTTAAGTATACAAATTTTAGAAACTTTATTCTTTTTAAAAAAAAAATTTTATTATACCATCGTGAGACATACAATTACAAAGGTGTTCATAACTGGTTCTTGGTAATACAGTATTCCAGCACCCATCCCTCCACCAGTGTCCCATTTCCACCACCAATGTACCCCACCCCTCCCGCCACCCCCATGCTGCCTCAATAGCAGGTACCCCAGTTTCCTCTCTTTCTCTCTCTCTCTCTCTCTCTCTCTGTCTCTGCATCTCTCTCCCTCTTATTTTACACATTGTGGCTAGCCCTGCAGATATTTAGAGTTTATCACTTAAGTCTCTTTGTGTATATTCAATGGTGTGTTTTAATCTGCCATTACCATTTAGAAACTTGCTTCTTTTTAAGTTAAAATTTTGTTTGGTTTTGGCACTACAGCAAAACTAGTGTAGTTCTGGCGCACAGTTGCTGCAGTGCTCAAGGACTAATAATCCTAACAATCGTGGCGGTACTAAGGGGAACATACGCGGTGGGCTGAGGATTGGACCAGACCTGGCAGCCTGCAGGGAAAGTGCCTTAACCCTCTACGATTTCTTGCCCACCCCCAAACCTGCTAAAAGGCTCAATATGATACAAAGACACGAAGCAGCCATCTCTTGCTATAATTTGAATGGCACTGGGGCTTTTATGTTCATCAGGATAAGTTAGAGGGAGAATAACAAAAGCATAAGTATCTCATTCATGTGGACAATGGAAAAAATCCTTTTTTTTAGTCTGGATTGATTATTTTTAGAAATGTTTCTCTTTAGTCACCATGTAAACTACATTTATTCCTGGCTGAATTTCAGGCATACAGTGTCCATTTCCCTCCACCAATTCCTCCCTGCCCCTTTGCCTCCCCACACAGTCCAAGCCTGCCTTAAGAGGGCACTTGCCTGTAAGTTGCACCGTGGTTTACAGTATTGTTGCTGATAGGGCTTCATTCCTAACACTTTACCACTTTCAGCACCACCTCCTCCTCCAGAGAAACCGTCTCTGCTAATCTAGTATTTACGGTGGACTTCTGGGGATTTAGTGTCCTGTATGTTGCCAGAGCATAAATCTGAAGTTCCTCTGCTTTTTGGCTAAAGCTTTGGGTCTGAATTACATCCAGGTTATGGCTTTGCTGTGACTTCTTTGGCATCCCCAGGCTTCTCCCCAGTCCTGGTCTGGTAACACTGCACCTAGACAAGGACCAGCGCTCCATCAGAACAGCCACGGCATCAGCTGAGGCAAATGGCAGCTGCAACTTGGAATCCAGTAGAAGACTTAGTGGTAGCTACTGGGCCCAATCCTGAGGGAAGTGCTTTCTTTAGATCCTAAGTACTTTGAGACTTCAAGTTACTTTGAGGCAGTCAAGTAAAAAAGGGTTTCCTTTGTGTTCTGTTCTGTTGAGGAGAGGGGTGGATGAGAGGAAAAGTAGTCTTAGATTTGGGAGCCGGCAATGGCATGAACAGTGGACAATATACCCATCAGGGCAAGACAAGCAAAGGGCCTCCCTAAACTACTTGTAGCCTGAGTTAAGTGGTTCTGTTGGCACTCTGTTACCTACCTTTGATCTTTGTTAAATGAGTTTTGAAAGCACTTACATTGGTGGATATCAGTCCTACACACTGTGGAGCTCCATAGAGACTGGTCGGCTGTTGAGTAAAGTAATGCTGTCATGACAGGACCCTACGTAACTTCAGATTATGTCATAAGTATACAAAATTAATTTCCAGCATTTAAAAGTATTTTGGGGTGCTGGAGCAATAGCACAGTGGCTAAGGCATTTGCCTTGCACATGGCCGACCTGGGTTTGATCCCCGGCATCCCATATGGTCCCTGGAGCACCGCCAGGAGTAATTCCTGAGAAAAGAGCCAGGAGTCATAAATATATATGTACATATTATGATACCAATATCCAAGGTCAAGTGAAACATATCAGGACGTCTTGTCAAAAGTGGAAATTATCACAAACGTGTGGGAGTCAGAGGTTAGGTAAGACAGAAAATGGAACAGTGTGCTAATAATTGTCGAGGGTACTAATGCCAACCTAGAACTGAGCATTAAATAGAGGCAAAAGGATACATATGCCAACCTCTTAATATATGTTCTGTAATCCATAGTCTGGAAGGGAAGGAAAAGAGAAAGAGAGAGAAAGAGAAAGAAATAAAGAACCTGCCATGGAGGGTGGCTGGGGAGGGGGAGGGAACCGGGACGTTGGTGGTGGGAGATGGGCACCGGTGGAGGGACGGGTGCTAGAACACTGTATGACCAAAACCCAAATATGAACTTTTTAATTGTATATCTTTTTATTTGTATATCTCACGGTGGTATAATAAAATACTTAAAAAAATGTACAAAATGTAAAAAAAAAAAAAAAAAGAGCCAGGAGTAACCCCTGAGCATCACCGGGTGTGACCCAAAAAAGCGAAAAAAAAAAAAAATGGTTTTAAAAACATTTTTATTTTGTATGACTAGTTAAAATGATGAGTCTTTCTCTACCTACCTATATATACATATCGATGTTTCTAGGGTTTTTCTCTTGGTTATTTGGACCATACCCAGTCGTGCTCAAGGGTCCATGTGGGAAGCCAGAGATCCAACTGGGTCATTCCAGCTCCAAGAATCAAAATATTTTTGTATTTCATATCACTCAATGTACTTTGCCTTCAATTGATGGCTGTGTTAATTTGCAAGCCAGAGAAGTCTAAACTCAGGTTTAAGAAGGAACTCCCCACCCCAAAATACTGACTTGCATCAAAAGCATATCCAGGTGACAGAGAGATAGCACAGCAGGTAAAATGCTTGCCTTTCATGCAGCCAAACTGGGTTTAATCCCTGGCATTACATATAGTTCCCTAAACACTACCAGAACAGCAGGGTGCCCTCCCAACCTAGAGTCCGGAGAGAATAAATGGGGTTGTAAAAAGCTCAGTACATTGTGTTGTGTGTGGCTTGACCCCAGTTTTATCCCCTAAACACTGCCCAGTGCAGGGCAATCCCCCTCAACAATCACTTGATCACTTGACATTTTGTTATTCATCGATTTGGTCGAGCGGGCCCCAGTAACATTTCCATTTGACCCTATCACGTGCCAGTGTAGCCCAATGGCATCTGGTTGCTTCAGCCTCAAACCATTGGTTCAGGGTCTTGATGAAGAAGTCTGACCATCTTGTAGGTGGGTGGCCACATGATCTTTTGACATCCCATGGGATCTAGATGGTAACGGCTCTAGTCCAGCGGTCATCTCCAAATCGCGTTACATGTCCAGCCCATCTGATTTTCGATGCCTTGGCAAATGAGACAGCATCCCTGACTCTGGAACAGCGACAGTGGTCAGAGCTCTGGATTCCTTCTTTCACTTGAGTGAGGTGCAATATTCCAAGCATAGCTCTTTCGATTCCTCTTTGGGAGACCCGAATAGCATTCTCATCCTGCTTTCGTAGGCCCCAGGTCTCTGAGGCGTATGTTAATGCAGGGAGAATGGTGGAGTTGAAGAGATGTGCCCGGAGCTGGAGGTTCTTTGTCTTTTTAGCTATTTCTTCCATGCTTTTGAAGTCATTCCATGCTGCTCTCTTCCTCCTGCGCAGCTCAGGTTTTAGGTTGACTTCTCGACCTACGTACACATAACTGCTGCATTCAGAGATGTCAGTTCCATTGAGAGTGAATAGGGCCTCTGGAACTAGTTCATTTTTCATGAACATAGTTTTGCTGAGATTCAGCTGTAGACCTATCTTTCCACATTCTCGGTCGAAGTCAGCCAGCATTTGTGCCATTTTGGCATTCGATATGCCAAAACCAGTAATAAAAAAATGCCCTCAACAATAACAACAGCATATACTGCATATACTGTTGGAACTTTATTTCCATGTAGGAACCAACTAATAGGCAAGACTGGAATTACAGGGGGAAATTGTATTTCACGATATCCAGCAAGTATCTGAATAGCTGCTTCTGAGAACAGCACCCATGCTTTGTCTTGGCTCTGATTTTCTTTTAAGGACCATCCCTCATTCAATCAAGGTCTGTGGGAAAAACTCCACACAACTGAAATCCAACAGATCTGTGAGGTAGTCTTCCCATCCCTAGCTGGCACCTTCCCTGCACATGTGGTGGTAAGTACCTGAGAGCTAGCAGACTTGCCTACCACTAGCTGACACGGATCCATCCGTGTCATTTCAGCCCGCCTACACTGAAATGCCAGATCTGAGTTACTCTTAGGGAAGTGCTCTGGGTCCTAATGGACCTGCAGGTGGAGACCAGGTCAGGGATGGGGGCACTGAGCAGAGGGGCACAGCATCTTGGGAGCAGCAAGATGGGTCTTTACTGGGAAAATGAGCTTCAGAGCTAGGATTGGGGGAAGTTCTATAGTCCTGAGGAAAGTGCCGCTGAGCACTCACCAAGGCCGTGAGCAAGGAGCATCCGAGCAATCCTTGCCGTGTTCTCAGGATCAGTTTCCACTACAAGAGGAACAAGTCAGGCCTTCTAGCTCATTTATTGGTTGACAGGACGCATGGTAAACAGAATATAAATTAGGGAACTAAAGAGTTGGAATCTATGGAACAATCATTTTAGGTTGTTTTAGAAGTTAAACTAGCTGAAGGTAGTTTACTATCTAGTTATTCTGAGGTGCCACGGAGAGTGCTGTGGGAACGGGTGTCCTAACGTAGTTCTCCACATAAGGTTATATATCATGTGGTCTACTTCATGCTCCTACTCAGGAATTAGTTTAGGAACAATACTGCTAAGAACAAAGTACTTTCACATTGCCAAAGTGATTTCTTTTTTTAAATTGGCATTATTTTAAATCAAAGCACTTTACAAGTTCCCAATTGAAGTGAGATACTGAAAGCCTTCAAACAGCAGCTTCTTGTTGAGGTCCAGAAGAATGGGTCACCGAGCCAGGCTGATTTCAGGTCGGTGTCAGAACAAAGCCGTGCACCTCTCACAGAGCTGGGAGCCGCTGCTGCCCACTACTCTAAGTGCTGGAGTGTAGACTGATTTGAAAACCTGGTGTGACCAATTCCAGCAGGCAGCCCTTGTCAGGGCTGATACATATATAAATAGATCGGCCTCCTGGGCTTAGGTCTTCCAGAGCATCCGAAAAATGGCTTTGTAGATTTTATTATGGAAGATGACAATGAAGTAAGCAGATGCCATGAGTTTTGACTCACGTATACATCCATGTGGTCAGCACACCAAGACAGGGAACATTTCGGTCACCCAGAGAATTCTTCATGACTCTTTCCAGGCAGACCTGCCTTGTAGATGATTGACTAGGTTTAATCCCCCAGCACCACATATGGTCATTTCATAAATAAGTCAAGTGACTTCTGTAACTTTTTAAGAGCTACCCATTGGTCCAGATATAAGCAGGGATCAATGATGCCTCATTTGAAGATCCTTGATGTGATTTGTCTTCTTGACTGTAGGCATGTTCTGCTTCCCCACATATGGTCTGTCCTACAGAGTGGTCCATAGATAGGAGGATTTGCTTCGGCTTTTTGGAGGAGGGAAGAGTCCGATAAACGCCTGTTAAGACAAGCACTTGCATTTCATGCTGTGATGCCCTTGCCTTATTGCTTCTCTGGTTAATCTACTCAATGGTGGCATTACTCCTCCTAATGGGTTGCTGTTTATATCCTTCTGCTTTGTCAGTAGTTTATAGTGTCCAGCTTTCCTTTTCATACCATTTTTAGTTTAATAATCTACTTTGTCTATCATGTGTTTATCATGATATCATGTGTTTATCATGAAAGTTCAAGAGTGTCTCTTGTAAGCAGCAGAAGTTAGTTAGGCTTCAACTTTCTGACCCATCTAGCCATGCTGTGGCCTTTCACTGGCCATTGTTCATTTCTGAGGGGTGGTTTAGGGGCTATACCCAGTGATGCTCAGGGATCACTCCTGGCAGTTCTTGGAGAATCATATGGGGTGCTGGGGCTAAAACTAGATTTGGCAGCATGCAAGGTAAGTGCGTTTACTCCCGGAACTATCTCAGGCCTATTCAAGTTGTTTGTGAACATCTAACCAGGCAATAAAATCTGACTCTAATAGCAGACCAAGATGGATAAATTCTTTTTTAATTTTTTTTTTTTTTTGGGTCACACCCGCGACGCTCAGGGGTTACTCCTGGCTCTTTGCTCAGTAATTACTCTTGGCAGTGCTCAGGGGACCATATGGGATACTGGGGATCGAATCCAGGTTGGCGCGCTGCAAGGCAAACCACCCTACCCACTGGGCTATTGCTCGGTCCCTGTATAAACTCTTAAAGCTGGAAGTAGGAACCACTTTTTAACATGCTAGTTTCTCATAACAGTATACATCAGAGTTATCAAGTCCATAAATACTCTATGCTTTGCAAATTACAAGGTCAGAACTTCTGAACTCTGCTATTGTAGCATAAAATGTGAGGAAGTTGAGCATGGATAATATTAAAATAAATAAGCATATTTGTAGTCTCGTACATTTTTATGGCAAAACAGGCATCTAGCAGGAATTTAGTGCCAAGGCTGGAAAATTTACATAAATACAATTCAGCAAAAGTTTTCAAGATCTTGTCAATTGCCATTTGTGGCTGAGTAATTGCTTTCTATTAGAAACAAAAATGTTGTTACCTCCACTTTTCTTCCACGTGACCCAAGTGGCAGTAAAGAGGTCCATCCCCACATGCTGCCACTTATTTGGCGTTTTGCATTCTGTGACTTCAAAACAAAACTTCCCTTCTCTTGACAGATAAACACTACCTGAGGAGAGTGGTGAGAGAGTTTCCTGCAGTGGCCTGGACGCGCTAGTCCACATCACACGGATACGCAGGGTTTCAGACAATGCTGCCCACATAGTCTCTGCTGCTGCTTCCTTCGCTCTTCGGAACATGGGCTGCATGAAATCTAAGCAGACTTTCCCGTTTCCTAACACATTTGATACTGAGAAGCAGAGTAAAGAAAGCTTTCTAGTGGATGACAGATTTCTACCCAGGAAGCCTTCTTCAACTGGTGTCCAGGATAAAATGCAGGAAGCCCCAGTGACCAGTGTGGTCATAGCCAATTTCGCAGAACACCTGTCCCAGAAAGTCATTAGCGAGGCCATCCAGCAGTGGGCAAGCAACAACATCAAGTACCATGACATTCCGTACATTGAGAGTGACGGGCCGTGAGCCGCAGGAGGTCGGCCCCTTCTTGGCCTGCAGACAGAGTTGGCGCGAGCTTCCACAGGGGAAATGAAAGCAAAAACCAGTGTGAATAAATACAAGTAACTTCATCTGTCTAAGCAATTCTGTATCGGCAGCAATTTTTTTGTGTCTGCTTAGTCTTGAATTTTGGTCTTTCGAAAGGTCAACTGTAGGTTCCATTGGCACCACAAGTCACAATACCACTTTCTCCCTGAGGAAGTAGAATTATCACCAAAGAAATCTGAAAGATCCGCACATTTCCAAGTGGTTACTTTAAAAACATCTATGGAAGGAGGGATTGGGATGTGTGACCCAAGCCTGGGCCTCTTACGTGTGAAGCATCTGCAGTACCATTAACGCTACACACCCTGCTACTAAGACAGTGGCTCCTTAAAATAGCTATGTTCATTTATACATGGAATGAACGCTTCTTGACATGCCTTGGCAAGGGAATGGCACTCAAGTCATGGTAATAACCGATACTCTTGTCTTGGTGTCCAAAAACATGTGCCAAGGATCTCTACTTCTTAACACAAATAATCCAGCATTAGGAAGCAGCCCACAGAGGAGAGGCCCACGTGAGCCTATCCAGAAGATACTTCTGCTCCCCATTAGGTAAAAAGTATTAACTATTACCTTGAACCTCAGGGCTGTGACTAAGCACAGCTGTTCCTGGATAACTTTGTGTCTCAGACAACTTAAGAGCTTCGAGAAATCGTAATAGTGAGGATTACTGCTTTGAAGTAAGAAGCCCCTGGTATACAAGTACTACAGGCCACAGGTAGAAACCAGATCCTAATTGCTTTTAGTGCTGAATGTGTTCAGTTTTACAGTCTCAAAGATACAGGCCTCACATAATAATGCACTAATTACATTTTTAAAATGTGACTGATGGCTGGAACCAAATCCTATCACTATGAGACAGAAATATCATACATGAGGAGTTGTATTATAAAAGGTCACCAAAGTACTACACATTTGATGATAACAAAACCCATAGGGCATTTATAGCTATGTACTATTTTAATAACACCCCGCCATCCTGATTTGGGAAAGTTGTAAATATACATCTCATTTTTAATATGGAATAAGCACATTTTCTTATCATTTGGAGCAGAAAAAACTGGGGGGGGAGATGAAGTACTGAGACAGCAGTTTGTAAGGCAAAGTGAGTCGTTAGCTCATCAAGACTTGCACATACTGAGTATTACTGGAATTATTGGAGTATTATTGGAAGTCATGAGAATTAATTTATAGAACTAATAAAGGAACCTAAGTAAATTTGCTTTACTGAAATAAAAAAGGCAAGAAAACAATTTGACCCTTTATATAGACATACCTATAATTCATCTGGAAAGGCAGAAATGCTTGAAACTAACAGCTTAATTTGGTAACTTCTCTAAGTAACATGGGCGAAAAAAAAGCTCCTTTGAGTAATCACAATATTTCAGTTGTCTTGGAATACCCGACCATCTTTCGTTTAACCTAGTCTAGAATCGGTGCTATCCAATGTACTTGCACAATTAGCAACTGATAAAGTAGAGGTGGTGTTCAAACATGGAGTTTTAATGCTAGGAACAGAGTCCCCAAAATGCAAACCTATTTATAGGCAATTAGGGAAAAAAGGTTTTTTTGGGGGGTGAGGAGGGGTCATTGTGTGTTGTTTTTGGTGGCACTGAGGTCGAACCCAGGGCAAAAAAAAAAGGGTTTTTAAATAAAACTTAATAAAAGTCCTAGCTACTTTTCATATTTTTTACAAGTGAAGTTGCTTTTTTAAAGATTTCATTAGGTTGTATGACTGAAGCCCAATCATGAACAGCTTTGTAGCGGTCTATCTCACAGTAATATAATGAAATTAAGAAAAATTAGGGCTGAAAAGAGTTAAACACTTGCCAACTGCACTCAGCCAACTCCCATCAGGTTCCTCAAAGCACCACCAGGGGTCACTCCTCAGCACCAATGGGTGTGGCCCACCCCTATAATAAAAGACTTAGAGATGTAAAATATCATGGCAAGAACTAAAAGCCATAGAAAGCAGCATGCCAATAGATTGTTTTAAATTTTATTTGAACCCTGTGATTTACAGTTGTTCACCATGCAGTTGTTTCAGCTATTCAGTAGTCTAACACCAGTTCCGCCACCAAAGTTCCTAGTTTCCCGCCACCCTCCATGCCTGCTCCCTTGGCAGGCACTGAATGATTAACTTTATATTGCTTATTATGACGTGTATCTCATAATTATCTTGCTAAATGTGTGACCTTTTATTGAATCAATAGATTTTTTTGCACACAGAGTTATAGACTGGCAGCGTTTGGTTAAGTCTAAATTATTTTAACATCAGATTTTTCCTTTGCTCTGGGGGGGCTATTTCCCAGAAAAATAACAGGAATTTCTGCCAGTCCCATATCTAGCCAGAAGTCTAATCTCTGCTCCCTCTCTGACACAACGGAAATAATTCTGTCACCAAGCACTACTCTTGGGTCCCAGAGTCATTCCGTAGAGTATGATATAACATATAGGGCTCTAACTTGGTAATGAAAGCTGTATTAGACATCAAACCATGGAACAGGAGCTACAAAGCTTGCATAATCAGTGAGTTAGCAGATAAACCAAGTTGGGAAGGAGAAAGATCTGGAGAAACAAATCTGTACTGCATGTGATGCTTAAGAAGACACACAGTGTTCCGTGGAGGCACAGGTCCCCCACTGTGCCGTCAAACGCTCTGGATGGGAAAGACAGACGTCTCTAAGGATTGCTTTTTTTTTCTGAACATGGACAAACATTATTGGTCTTTTTTTTGCTTAACAATATATTGTAACAACTATTTACAAGACACTTAAGCAGTTATAGGTGCAAGTAATCTAGAGATGATTTAAAGTACTGTACATTTTATAAAATGAACTTGGGCATCCTTGGGTTCTGGTATCTCAGCGTGGGACTGGGTTGATTATAGACCTTCTGACTAAGATGAGAACATCTTTGACAGGACAGTTTTATTTCAATATCTTCTAAAATACTTCTTCTGAATGTCTTTGATGAACACTATAAGAATAGAGCAGCTGTTTAGAAGGAAGGTGAGGTATAAACAAAAAGACTGAAAGACTCTCTAGATAAGAAAGGGAAATACTAGATCCAACTGAAGTCACGAAGGCATAAGAGCAGTAGCCTGGCGCTATTTGGCTGTCACGATCTTGGGCAGTAACTGAAACAAGATGATGTGAAATTTGCTGGCTCTTTGTCAGAGTATCCCGAGGAACAGAAGTACTGCTTCACAGCAATCTGGATATAATGTTCCAGAGACACAACGGCTCTCTCAAGATGATAACGCAATGCTGGTGCACCTACAAGCTGGGCTAGTTGCTCCCCCTCTGGGCAGCCACCAGGATTCTTGGTGGCACAGCTCATGCCACACAACGACCTGTTCATGGCTTCACTGCCCAAGAAGTGGGATTCACTTTGGTTGATCATCCCAGCCATCACTGGTTTGGTGGATCGGTATTTATTATGAATACTGTAACTGCCACAAATAGAGCTGTTTTTAGCATGGGCACAAACAGTGGCTAGATGCAAATGAAAGAGCAGGAATAGAAGGGTCCAAGCATGGTGCTCGGGTCAGACTCCACTGGAAGCATCACTACGAAGACAAATCCGCAGTGTCTGGAGGAAGGGGCACGGGGGCCCCCTTCACCACACTGAGCCGTGCCCGGCCACTGTATCTTTAGCTCAAGAAGACCCAGGATGGACAGCTGAGTGCTACCAGTGCAACAAAGAACCTGCAGGTGGCAAGTGTGCTAGCAGCAGGCCACAGAGGAAACGTGCCACCCCTCCGCTACAAGCCCGAACCTCACAGATGGCTGCCCCGCTCTCCTGCAGCAGCGTCGCTGGGTACTCTTCAGTTATGGGCCTTTGATCTGAGTCACTACTTTTAGTTGCCTTATGAGTTCTTTGCAAACTACCGAAAGTAATTAGCACATAAAGCACAAGTTTGCAGGGAATCAGACGGGAATAAAATGATCGTACTCCCAAAGGAACCCCTTGTGTTAAACTGCCTTATTAGTACCAGAACAGATACACTGGTGAAGTAACATGAAATTCATCAGCTCCACTCAGTATTGTTGGCGTTTCTGGAGATATGGGGAAGCAGACTTTGGGTTGCAGTTATAGAACTTGAAAGTTGAGACAATATTCTACATGGACTCAAGGACCCGCAAAAAAAGAAAAAGCTGTAAAGACAGATCACAGGGCGAATTCCAATGCGCTCCCCTTGTGTTGCTGTGACCAAACAGGATTTCCTGGAGCCGCAGGTCGGGTCAGAAGTGTTCCCCATGTCTTTGTTTGCAGAACTCAAAGTTTTGTTACCAAATTCTCTTCACTGTAAGACTGAACTATGAAATAGTCTATTTTTTTCCAAATAGCTCTGTGAAAACATTTTTGTACCTACAATAAAAACTTCGCTGAAACTCTTGAGTTCTAATTGAAGTAAGCCAATGCTTTTCAACATACAGTACTTCAAATCCTTAAAGAAATGATTTTATATATTTTGCACATTTCTTTTTGGGGCCTCTGGCAGGGAGCATTGGGAGGCCTGTAGGTTCCTCCCAGCTGTGCTCAGATAAGCAGGAGGGAGTTCAGTGCTGCTCGGGCCCTGCGAGGTAACCCCGCCACCATAGAGACTCCGGGGTACTCGGTGATGCTCTGGAGACCGTGTGGTTCTAGGAATGGAGCTGGGATTAGCCACATGCAAGGCGCATGCCTTAGCCCTGGTACTCCCTCTCCAGCCCGCTTTCTGCACTTTTATCAAGTAAGTGGAAAAAGAATTCTTTTATACCAATAATTTATCAGTCACATAGGTTCAATTAGGATGGATTTCTGTTATTTTGTTTGTATGTTACTTTTCAGGCCACACACATCAGGGACTGCTTCTGGTTCTGTGCTCAGGAGGTGACCCAAGGTGGGAACATGGGCACCAGAGGATGTGCACAGTATTAAACCTGTAGCACATGCCCTACCCGCTCTACTCAGTGTAGCCCCTCCAATTAGGAGCTTTAAGAATATAACAGGAGGGCCAGAAATTCAGCACAATGGGTTGGAGCACATGCTTTGCATGTAGGGAGACCCAGGTTCTATTCTTGGCACTGCATGGTTCCCCAAGCTCCACCAAGAGTACCCCTCAGCAGAAAATGGCCCCTGAGTATATCTGGATGTGACCCCCACACCAAATGATGAGGGCCATCAGAATCAACCCAGTAATTAAAATATCTCCCAATCCTTGCACTGGCTCTAAAACTGTAGAAAAAATGGGGCCGGAGCGATAGCCCAGTGGGTAGTGTTTGCCTTGCACGCAGCTGGCCTGTGCCGGTTTGGGTTCGATCCCGGCATCCCATATGGTCCCCCGAGCACCGCCAGGAGTAATTCCTGAGTGCAGAGCCAGGAGAAACCCCCTGAGCATTGCCGGGTGTGACAACCCAAAAAAAAAAAAGCAAAAAAAATAATAAAACTGTAGAAAAAAAAATTCAGGGTTCTTATTTTTTGTACAATATATACATAAGTTTAATTTATATAAAATCATAGTTTAAAACATAAAGTTCCTACTGTAATTAGACACACTAACTGCAGAAGATCTAATGGTGTTCAAAGAGAAGTGACAGTGCCGGAGCGATAGCCCAGCGGGTAGGGCGTTTGCCTTGCTCCCCGGCATCCCATATGGTCCCCAGAGCACCGCCAGGACTAATTCCTGAGTGCAGAGCCAGGAGAAACCCCTGAGCATTGCTGAGTGTGACCCCCCCCCCCCCACCAAAAAAAAAAGCAAAGAGAAGTGACAGTTTTCTGTAAAGGCCCAAGGTAGATATTTCAGACTTCGAAAGCCTTGTAATCTCTTATAAGCTCTTCAACCCAAAAGAGCTATATATCATATGTAAAAAAAGAAGAGTACAGTTATAATCTAATAAAGCTTTATTTACGGACACCAATAGGTGAATTTCATATAATTCTCACATCGTGAAAGATTAGTCTTTGATTTCTTTCCCCAAACACTAAAAAAAAAAATAAAATAAAATAACAGTCCAGATTCAATGCATGGGCCAGAATTTGCCAAATTCTGCTCCAAAATACCTTAGAAATCTAGTCATCTCAAAATTTCAAATCATTGCTTCCCAGAGATTTAAAATGATGCTTCAAATATTCATCAGTAACTTCTTTGAGATCAGCTGGTTTCCACTTTGGACTGCTGTCTTTATCTATTAACACTGTCAAGAAGAGAAATACATATTAGATAATATATCATTTCTGATATTGGCAGAGTTTAGTGACTGAACTGGCAGAGCTACCTTGCATTAGGCATATTTTTCAACAGCACAAGTATGTTCTGGAATGTTAGATTTTGTACATTTAAATTTTTTCTGCTAAATTAAGCTCCCACAGAATTTAGATGAACATCAACATACTAGTTATTAGTATAATGATATCCAGGTCATACTTTAACCACCTAAGCCTCATGCCCCTAGTTTAAATAGTCATGTGATTGTCTACAGTGGTATAAGCCACAGAACATTTTATTCAAACATAATGAAAACGGAAACTCCTGCTATAAAACTGCTGAACCTCAAGTTAGTGTATTGTACCAGGAAATCAGCAGAGTCCAAGGCCCAGCCCAGGCTCTAACCACCTCCACTCTGAACTGCAGGGAGAGGGAAGTGGCCTTGATGATTAACTAACTGTGAATTCTATTGTCTTGCTGAAGCCCCTAGTTCACACAGCTCTGAATTAAAGTTCCAGACTTCTTCAGGTTATCATGAAACCTCCTCCTCTAATTTCACACTGTCATCAGTCAGTAGCCACAGAGTGTCCCCACAGGGTTTGAGAGTATGAGGCCATCTGTAACCTCTCCTTCGGTGCATGTGAAGCGATTATTCTTACCAAGTTAAAAAAATAGGGAGTGGGGTCTAGACGGAGTGCGGCTGTGCAAGGGATGCAGACGCCTGCATGAAACGTACACGATCCGTGTGAAGTCAAGAAACGTCTAGACATACGGGCTCCAAAGTGAGCTAAAGAGTAAATTCAGCATTACAAGGAAAAAGAAGCCGTTTGTAAACCCAAGACGCAGGCTGCCTCCAGAGGCAGAGGGGAAGGTGGCTTCCTGCGGCATTACAGGGGGATACGGTAGGCGTGTGGGAGGGCTGCCGGCCAACCAGCCTCCAGCATCGGGTAAGTGCCCACACTGAACGCTGTGTCATGATCCCTGCCAATCTGAAAGGGCCTGGGGGATGCGATTGTGATCACACCCAACAGTGTGGGGACCTTTTGGTGCTGAGTCGGTGCAAGGGAATTAACTTGCCCCGTACTGTCTCGGCCTAATCCGAAAGCTTTACATTCCTTGTGTACTAATCAAAAACAATCTTGGAACTTTCTACAAGAATCTCTGCCCCTTCAAGCCCAATGTTGACGTGCACTGAGGGTATAAGAAAAAAAGTTATTCAACAAGAGAGAGAGAGAACAGAGAAAGAAAGAAAGAAGGAAGAAAGAAAGAAAGAAAGAAAGAAAGGAAGAAAGAAAGAAAGAAAGAAAGGAAGAGAAGGAAGAGAAAGAAAGAAAGAAAGAAAGAAAGAAAGAAAGAAAGAAAGAAAGAAAGAAAGAAAGAAAGAGAGATAAAGAAAGAAAGAAAAAGAAAGAGAGAGATAAGAAAGAAAGAAAGAAAGAAAGAAAGAAAGAAAGAAAGAAAGAAAGAAAGAAAGAAAGAAAGAAAAAGAAAGAAAGAAAGAAAGAAAGAAAGAAAGAAAGAAAGAAAGAAAGAGAAAGAAAGAAAGAAAGAAAAAGAGAGAAAAGAGAAAGAGAGAAAGAAAGAGAGAGAAAGAAGGAAGGGAAGGAAGAAGGAGGAGGGAGGGAGGGAGGGAGGGAGGGAGGAGGGAGGGAGGGAGGGAGGGAGGGAGGGAGGGAGGGAGGGAGGGAGGGAGGGAGAAGGAAGAAGGAAGGAAGGAAAGAAGGAAGGAAGGAAGGAAGAAAGAAAGAAAGAAAGGAAGGAAGGAAGAAGGAAGGAAGGAAGAAAGGAAGGAAGGAAGGAAGGAAGGAAGGAAGAGAAGAAGAGAAAGAAAGAGATAAAGGACTCTCCATAGAGGCAGTCTAGGGAGAGGCGAGAGAATCGGGACATTGGTGGTGGGAAATGGGCACTGGTGGAGGGATTGGTGCTGAAACAATGTATGACCGAAACCCGGACATGAACATCTTTGTAATTGCTTATCTCACGGCGGTTTAATGAAATATTTTTTAAAGTTATTCAACAGAAGATTTGTTGAATTTGATTCTCTTTTGATAATCAAATTATTTTATACAACATAATTTTTTAACCTAGCATATAAAGATAACAACATTCTTGCCAGGTATGCAGCTCCAGGTTTTCAGCGCTCATGCAGTTCTCAAGCGTTTGGTGAGCTCTCTAGCTCTTCTGAGGGGACCCCTATCCCTTTCCATAAGCAGGAAGTTTGTTCTAGAATCAAGAATGTTTGACATCTATCTCCATTTACCAGTTTATTTGCTCTGAATCGCTGAAATTCTGCACTTAGCAAACATTAGGATCTGCAAACATGCATGTGACTTGGGGCAGAATAGACAAGGCTTTCAGGAAAAAGGGCTATGCTGAAAGTGAGGCAACTCACGGTCTTCATTAAGAAACAGAACAACAAGCACCTGCACAGTGAATCGGAACTTTGAGTCAACTTGGCTTCATCTCTTTCTCCTTAAAATAGCTCTGCACTGAAAGAACATTCTTTCTTTAAGTTTGAGAAAGTGAGATTTTAGCAACATAACTGAAGTAACACTCAGGTTCTCCTAAAATCAGAGGTCTAGAGTCTGGCTCACATACAGTAGGAATTTATAGAGATTGTGTGTGGAGGGGTGGGCATAAGGAAATCCCCATTATTGCGTGAGGGAGATGAATCTAATGCTGAGTGTACATACTTAGCATGCAAGAGGCCGGAGTTGAGGCCCCAGTACCACACGGTTCCCAGGCACCAAGTGGGAAGTAGCACCTGAGCACTGGGTGTGACCCCCAAACAAAAAATAAAAATGACTAGTGATTTCTGTAAAACACACTGTCACCTCCTCGGACTAACTCCAGGTCCTCTAAGAGAACCATAACTAAATGTTTATTACCAGAGGATGATAGAAATCACCCTAGAAATGAAAATAATTTTAGAGCAGTGAATAGTATTAATAAAGCCTACAACTGAGGATATAACCTTTCATTCAGTTGTTTAAATGTCTATTCGAGTCTCTACTATGTTGACTGGTAAGACACAGAGAATTAGATATGCAAAACACACAGAGGGAAAAGAACTCATGCAAAGTAAACAGCGATTATAGGGATAAGGACTTACACTAAAGAACAATTGTGCACATTTTCTAGGAACAGTACCAACCACAAGATAATTCCAGACAAGGCAGAAAATATTAATCTGAACTACATAAGTAGATCACACTGATTACGTCGTACATGTTTTCCCAGCAATGTTCAATTGCTCTGGTGCAGGCAAGGAGGCGGACCATGTTTTGGCTCTGGCATTGCTGGTACATGGCCCACTTAGTCAAAGAGGGACGGGTAGTGGACTTGAGAGCTTTCCTTACAAACCACACACACAGCTGTCAAAGACCGAAGCAGCTGAGAGAGCTCCCATGCTCTGTGGCCCTGGGGCGGGCCCTGTGGATGAGGGCACAGTGCTGCCACCCAACATATAACAGGATCAGATGAATTTCTGTGGTTTCAAAAAGTCCTTTTTTTAATGTCAGTTGACAATATGAAAACAAAACTTTGCAATCTTTATAAGAATACAGCTGTATCACTGTATCACTGTCTTCCCATTGTTCATCATCGATTTGCTCGAGCGGGCCCCAGTAACATCTCCATATGTCCTGTCTCATGCTAGTAGAGCCCAAGGGCATCTGCTTGCTCCAGGAACATAAAGAGCCACAATCCATTCCGGAATGAGGTCTATAATTGTTACTGGTATTTGGCATATATACAAATACAACACAGGTAGCTTGCCAGGCTCTGCCGTGCAGGTAGCATACTCTTGCAGTCATCTCTAAGTCCTAAGAATACAGCATTTATGAAAAAAAAGTAACTATCATCTTTGGTTAGTTGCAAATGCTCACCAGTCCTCCACAGGAAGGAAACAGCCATTTCTCACTCACCTGCTCTCACCCCTTCGTGAAAGTCATGGCCTCCCTGTAAGAAAACAGATTAGACGGGGAATTTCCGGGCATCTCATCTGCCCCAAGCTGGACCGTGCTGTTCAAAGAGTGAACCCCTCTGAGAGCCCACATTCAGCCGCCACCCCCTGTTCTCTGCACAGGTATTGCCACTGCTGCCAACTGCCACTTTCCAGCTATGCTCCACTGCTCCCGCCCTCCCTACCTATGCCAGCTGCACTCTGCTTTGCATCTGGCCCACTTTCACAGCCCATTCAACATGATCACTTCTCTCTGAACATATGCTCATCTCCTTCAAGCCTTTCTTATCTCCTGGTGGGGGTGGGGGAGGCCCAGCACCAGCAGAACCCTGCCACTACCTCAGAAGACATTCAGGCTGCTAAATCTGCAGAAAAAAAATAGAACTGTGGCTGTTTCCCTGAAAACCTATGATCACAATCCATGTTCTCGTCTTCCTTGCAAGACAGTAAGTCCGACTGTATTCCACCTCCTTAGCCTCTACCCCTTAGTTCTCATTTATTCCCACCCTAATGATTTGCCCCTTCTGAAACGATTTGACAGATTTACCCACAACTTGCATGTTGCCATGACTGCATTAATCTAAGGGTCGCCTGCACATAAAAAAGGCACTTTCAAGAGTGAAAGAAGAGCTGAAGGAAGAAATCACTATGACTCTGGGGTGTTCCATAAATTTTCTGCTGTGTATTCACAGCACTATTTTCAATGCTAAGTTCATAGTGAAAATGGAAACACTAGTAACTTGCACATTGCACATTTATTTGTCTGTATGTCTGTTTATAATATGGACACAAAGACAGTGTCTTAAAATGATTACATTCTGTTTTGAATGCCACATGAGACAGAGGATTTCTCATGCATGAATGCCGCAATCAACTGTTGTCACAAAGCCTTAGGGAAGCAATATTGCTACACACCTTAGGCAAAGTCCATGCCGTGTTTTTAGAGTAGATTCTTATATTACATGTTCTACAATGAACATTACTGGAATCACTAGAAAATGACATTTGAAAAATTCTTACCATACAAGCTTGGCTCAGCCGATATTCCATGGTTAATACTTCTTGCAAGCTCTTTGAAGACCCTTCTGTGAGTTGCCTCATTGTGATCTTTAGGGATGTTGGAGACATTTTATTAATTACCTATTGGGAAAAAAAATTTGTTTTACTAATTTTTAATGAATTTATCATTTATAAAATACCAGTTGAGCTGAGTATTGGTATAAAATTAAAATGACTCTTACCAATAATTTTTTAAAATACTTTTATCTATCTCTATCTATCTATCTATCTATCTATCTATCTATCTATCTATCTATCTATCTATCTATCTATCTATCTATTTATTTAATAATTTTTGCTTTTTTGGGTCACACCCGCAATGCTCAGGGGGTTTCTCCTGGCTCTGCACTCAGAAATTACTCCTGGCGGTGCTCGGGGGACCCTATGGGATGCCGGGGGATCAAACCCGGGCCGGCATGGGCCGGCCGCATGCAAGGCAAACGCCCTACCCGCTGGATCATCGCTCCGGCCCCTTACCAATACTTTTATCCACTTACCTTGGAATGAAGGAGGGGAGACAGTTCAAACATCACTTGTATTACCGAATAAGATAAGAATGCTGAGGCAGACTTGACTAAAAGAGCAGTTATAAAACCACTTCCTATAGACTTTAGAAATAGCACTGCTTCTGTTAGAATAATGTGTAAGACAATGACTAGAACCACTGTTGCAAGGGGTCGGAAATCTGATGCTTGTCTTTCCCTATATAATTATAACACAAAATTTTCACACGCTGTCAAATGGTTGTCTAAAAGGTACAGATTTCACTTGTTGAGCGAAAAAGCATTCACCACATTAATATTCCAACCTCTTTAAGCATCCTCAAATGTAGCACAGAAATTCAGAGAACAGACTGCATAAACAGGCCCTTACTTAGCAAATTCCAGAGCATAAACAGATGCTGGCTGTAGAGAAATGTTCAGGGAAGATCAGATCTCTCTAAACCCAACAGTTGCTGGAGCAAAGATCAAATGAGGAAGGAGTAGTGATGAATCTGGTTCTTCATTCTCTCCGCAGAACTATTTGAAGATGGTCCCTTAGATCACTTGTATCACGTGTCTTCCTATTGTTCATCAATTTGCTCAAGTGGGCGCCTGTAGCGTCTCCATTCATTGGAATGAGGTCCATTATTGTTGCTGGTTTTTTGGCATATCAAATACACCAGGAGTAGTTTGCCAGGCTCTGCCGTGGCTCTGGGTTCATCCCAGTGGGCCCAGTCTTTTTCTATGTCACACCACCAACCATCCAGGACCCACAGGGCAGAGCCCTGGGTGTAGACAAGCCTGTCTCCTGTCTGCCACCTGCTGATGCAGCCAGGCACCACAGCCACACCTGCAACACCTCGAGGGCAGGGGTCCCTAAATAACTGAAAAGAATTCTATTTTAGTTTTTCTGGTTGTAAGCCATGAGGAGGACAGCACTGCTGCAACAGACTGTATACAATTGGGAGAGATTTCTCCCTTCCATAGGCAAGCAGACGATGGGTCCATTTTGCTGGAGGGAAAAAATACCTACTACTGTTTTTCTAGCCAGAGTCACATCCATATGACCAGAGAACCCCTGAGGAACTTCATTCACAATGCTAAGGTGCACTAATTGGACAGACACAGCCACCTCTCTGCTTTTCTAGGCCACGTGACCAATGAGAATACAGTCCCTCCCACAGGACTATGTGTGCAATTCCATAATCAATCCTCAGGATCTCAGACACAGCTAAGTGCTTACGTCTTTATTCCTTGGTTGGTAGTCTAATGCCATTATGCATCTCAAAGCAAAAAAAAAAAAAAAAAACCTGGTCTCTTGCTATGACTCCTTAGTTGGTTAATATACCTGGTTAATAATACCATTAAGGGGTTCCAGCAGTATAAGCTTGTGTCACATCCCCACACATATCAGAAAAGACAGGAGGAGGGACATCCTCTGAGAAGTTCCCCCAGGCCAGAGGAGATAGCTCAGTGGGCAGCAGTGCATGTGGGATCTACTGCTGCTCCTGCACGACCCCTGAGCACATGGCAGGGAATAGCCTGTGGATAGGAGCACCACGGGATAGGACCAAAGAAATGAAACCATTCTGCTGGAACCACAGAACCTCAAGCAATAAAAATACTCCTAAGAAAAAAACAGAAATGGAAATATTATGCTTCCCAACTCCAAACTGTACTATAAGGCAACAGTAATTAAAACAGCAAGATATTGTAATAAAAACAAACATACAAACCAATGGAACAGAAGGTTCAGGCTAGGATATATAGATATTAAGGGGTCTTAAGGATCTCTCTCTCTACATATATATTATAGATCCATATAGATATAAGGATATCTCTCTAAATATATATAGTATATATCCTTCATATATAAATAGGATTTATATATGTATATACATATGTATATATGTATACATATTTATAAATACATATATATATAAATCCTATTTATATATACATATGTGAATATATATATAAATCCTGTTTCCCTAATTCATTAGGTGATCTTAGAAAATAAAACTTTGAGTTTTTTTTTTTTAAAAAAACTGTCATTTATAATATTTTCTAAATATTCTAAATGCAGATCTTAAGGTTCTGCCAGATTTAGTCCTGGATGAAACCCTTACCATGGGAAGTTCATCTATCTTCACTATCATCTCATATTTTTAAAAAGAGGCAGTAGAAAAGAGCTGATAATGACTTAGAGGGTAGAAATAATGAACAGAAAATGAGGGCATGAGAAACAAAAAAAATGACTTCTTCCTTATCAAACTCAAAGAAATAGAGGTATACAATATCCAAGGTCAAGTGAAACATGTATCAGGAGGTCTTGTCAAAGGTGGAAATTATCACAAACGTGTGGGAGTCAGAGGCTAGGTAAGACAGAAAATGGAACAGTGTGCTAACAATTGTCGAGGGTACTAATGCCAACCTAGAACTGAGCATTAAATAGAGGCAAAAGGATACACATGACAACCTTTTAATGTATGTTCTGTAATCCATAGTCTGGAAGGGAAGGAAAAGAGAAAGAGAGAGAAAGGGAAAGAAATCAAGAATCTGCCATGGAGGTGGGCTGGGGAAGGGGAGGGAACCAGGGACGTTGGTGGTGGGAGATGGGCACTGGTGGAGGGATGGGTGCTGGAACACTGTATGACCAAAACCCAAACATGAACTTTTTAAATTGTATATCTTTTTTATTTGTACATCTCACGGTGGTATAATAAAATACTTAAAAAAAAGAAATAGAGGTATAAAGGAATAAAGGTATAAGAAAAATAAATGGATATAATTTTATTCCCTAAAAAAAAGGTCACAGCATATATCAAACCGATGAACATGTGAGATGACTTTCTAATCCTTCCATTAGGAAACCGAGTTGCTATTTCTGAAAAGTTGCTACTGATTAAAAAAGAAAATCAAGAGAAAAAATGTGTGGCGACAGAGAAGCCACTTCAGTGTTTGATGCAGTTTCTACATTATAGAGATGAGAGAGGAAGGATGAGTCATTTGTTCCTATTACACTGGGACACTGCTTCAATCGCACATATTTAAAAGATTTTTACCAGGCACAAGAGAAATCAGTACATGGGACTGGAGCTATAGTACAGCGGATAGGCGCTTTGCCATGCATGCAGCCAACCCAGGTTCGATCCTCGGCATCCCATCTGGTTCCCTGAGCACCTCCAGGGAATAATTTTTGAGTGTGACTCAAAAGAAAGAGGGAGGGGCGGAAAAGACAAATTGATACAAAACAGGTCACAACTCACACTGCCTGAAGGAGTTCAAGAAGACCTTGAAGAGCCTGGCGTCATTCAACACTGTCATAATACTGATGAGAATTCGGGAGGCGACAGGAGGCTGGAGCCACCTGTGCACAGTGTGAGGGGCTTCCCTGAGCTGGGTGTCCTCTGCTGTTCCTCCTCACACCCAGAGGCGTGCACATGTGGGTCACTGCCACACGGGAAACTGCCGCAGTATGGAAGACTGAGGGTCAGGAGGTAAGAGCACCGCCTGAGAAGGTGCTAGTCCCACCCAGGCCTGGATCCACCTTCACTCAGCTGTCAGCCGGGCTCTAGCCGCCTGAACCTAAACTGGAGGAAGCAAGGCAGAGATGAGTGAATGCATAACATCGCTTAACAGTAAAAGTCCTGGGGCAGTCCTTCTCAGTGTAGTGCTTGTATAACAGGTAATATGCCATAAGAATTAAGCTGTTGATCTCAATTAGCCTTTGGTGAACTGGTCCATTATATGGCATTGGCCTTAAATGCAATTTCTAAGAATGTGTCAGTGATATGTTAACTGAAGACTAACTCAACAGAAAGCTTTTATTTGCTTTCTATGTGGGCCAATGGTGCTTAGAAAACAAAATAAAACAAGGACAAAAATAAGTGGCTGAATACTACAGTTAAAATGCACCCATAGGGGCCACGGGCACACACCCTATAGGGAACATGGACACGCACAGGCCCTGAGAGGCCACCAGATGTGGCACAATACCCATTCCAGGAGTGACCCCAGCATGTGGAAATAAACCCCCACTCTTTATGGGGAGTGCTGGTAAGGGTTTTTAAAGGAAGATCAAAAAATACTGAACTAATTTTTAAGAAGTTGAATCAACAGACATCAAAGATCCCAAATAAAGAAATGTTGCCTGTTGTAAAATTGGCTAATACAAAGAACTGGAGATTTTTGCTATCAAAATTTTTACTGCATTATGATCAATGTTTCATAATATGATTATACCATATTATTTTATATCAAGGAGTACCTCACGTGATTCCAGAGGTATTTTAAAACAGTAATATAAAAATAAATATGTTTAAGTATTATTCCACACTTTAGGTTACTTTCTTTTTCATAGTTTTTAATTTTCTTCCCTTCATTATTTTTGTTTGGGGTCACACCAGAGGTGCTCTGGCGTTATTCCTAGCTCTGAACTCTGGGATCACTCCTGGTGGGACTCAGGGGACCATACTGGGTGCCAGGATCGAACCTGGATTGGCTGCATGCAAGGCAAATGGTTTGTCCTATATCCCTGGCCAAAGAGTTTTTTCTTTTTCTTTTCAATTCTTTCCTTTATAGCTGCCATAAATCTCCGGGATACGTCCACACCGTGATGGCTCTCTTCAGTTCTTCTATTCAAATTCCACCTTCCTAGTGGGTACAACTAGACAGTTTCTACTCAGGTCTCCCAAAGTGCTGCGGAAGCCAAAGCCCTAAAGAAAATTCCTTTTGCTGAGTGGCTCATGTGGACGCTCTTTCCACAGCAAGAATCTGGACCACTTAAAAGCCTGAAAATATGAAGAACAGCATGTCGTCTTAGAAATGGCACGAATAAATTTGCTTGAGGCAGGGTTACCATAAACCCTCAATTTGTAAAAGTAAAATAAAAAGCACAATGTCTGCAGGCCGATAATAAACTCAAAGGGCTGAGGAGGGTGGACTTCAATCCCTGGACCACAAGTCCTCTGGGCACCACCAGGAGTGACCCTTGAGTACAGAGCTAGAAACAGCCCCAACATCACCAGGGAACCTCAGCTCTCACCTGTAGTGGACCCCACAGAGAATCTGTAAAGCACAATAAAGTAATAGATGCTGGTACTAAACCCTAGCTGTGGGTGCATGTCAGGGAGCCTCCGGGTCCCTGACAGTATCAGGACAGAAGTTCTACCTCCGAGGCCGCTGGGGGAACGGATGAAAACTCAGGAGTTCGGTGCAGTTCCAAAAGGGCTTTTAATAGTACAAAAGCCCTAATACCACAATCCAATATAATGAAAGAACTCTAGCTCTGGTCAGAATTTAGACCATACATGAGCACCAAGTCTCCCACCAAAGAGAGAGGATCTCACCCAAGAAGAGTCCTGCCCAAAAGAAGGGTAAAAGGAAGGAGGGGGCTCAAATCAGGCCCCTTATATCCACCAAAGTAATCCTATCTGTGGACAGGACGGTCCTGTCAACAAAGAACCATAAAAAGAGTGTAGAAGGGTGGTGCCAACCCTATTACAGGTATAAACAAAGGATTATGCCAAGGACTGATCCCTTCTTCTGAGATTATCTCTTATGTAAAACACTGGAGAGAGAGAAAGCTGATATAAAGTAATACATCTTAATTTCATGAGCTTCATGTAATGGTAGATGGTACCCACAAGGTCCTTCTTAATATTATCTGCACCAGGGTGATTCTGAGTATCTTCTTCTCCATATACTGAAAGGGTCACACTCGCCTGCGTGAGGGCAAACTAGTATGATCCTTCCTATAATCTTAAAGATAGTCTCAATGTACCAATCTCTTGGTAAATTCTAACTGTCCCACGCTGGGTGCAGTGGGTATAAAGAGGAGCTGTGCCCAATCTAGATAACATAGAAGTCTTAGTAGATGTATAATAAGTCAGAAGTTATTCAGAGTCAAGGTGACTTCTGTATTGCCACACCCTCTATCATTGTTTGCATCGAAGAGAGATCTCATTAGAATGAACCTTGGCTTAAGTACATGTAAGTAGATTAAGCTGTGAGTGGGTAAAACAGCAAAGCTCCCAGACTAGCTAAACCTGTCGTCCAACAGGTGCATGCCAAGCACCCCCTATTTCAGGGATGTTCCTAAGATACAAAGGCCCTAATACTTGATATAGGAATACTTTGCCTTCCAGTTTTCAATGTGGCGAGAAATCTGTCGCCTTTGTGTGTGGTGCTTTTGCTCTCTGAAAATTTATAGGTATAGCCAAAGATTTCTTAAATAGATAAGAGAATCAACACAAGGGAAAAGAGATATACCAAATTACACTAAAATGTATAATTCCAGGATGAGGAGATGGTCCACAGGAATGGACAACATGCTTTGCCTGAGTCTGGAGGTTCAGATTTAATGCTAGCACTGAGCCAGGGTTTGCTCCTGAGCAACGCCATGGGAAGCCACCCCTACCCCTAATAAAGCAACATTTTTTTATCAAATGGCACCATTATGAGACACAGAAAGAAGATATTAGGAGCACATTTATGGAGTAAAGGACTTATATCCAGAATACATAAAGACTTCCAACAAGTGAAAACAAAGATGATTTAACAGGGGGCTGGGGTGATAGCTAGAGGGTTGGAGTATTTGCCTATCAGGTTCAACTCTGGCACTAGATCCCATTCCCAAGCCCCAAGAGCACCGCACTGAGCACTGCTGGGTGTGTCCCCTAGGCCCTCTGGATGTTTCCCTGGGCCCCACTGCTTATGAACCCCCCCACTGCCCTCAAGAAGATTTCACAGCACTTCACAAGAGAGGATACCCACATGCTAATAAATAAATGAACTGGCACTCACCCTCATTGTCCATCTTCATCATTAGCCATCCATTATCCAAAAAATTAAAACCACAAGATGCCTTATTATTTACACTGAGTCTAACTTATTTAGTTAGTTATTTTTGGCTCTTTGGGTCACACCCTGCTATGCTCAGGAGTTACTCCTGGCACTGCACTCAGAAATTACTCCTGGTGTTGCTTGGCAGACGATAGTATGCTGCTGACTGAACCCGATTTGGCCACTTGCTAAGCAAACACCCTATCTGCTGTACTATCAGGCCCCACTGAGTCAAACTTTATTTTTTAAAAAAGTATCATTGGGGGAGCTAGACCAAGAGTATAGCGACTTGGGCATTTGCCTTACATGTCCAGGTTCAACCTAAGTTTCATCCCTAGCACCCCATTTGGTCACCTGACCACATCAGGAGTAAATCTTGAGTACAGAGCCAGGAGTAACCCCTGAGCACCACTGAGTGTGGCCCCGAATACAACAAAACAGAACGGTACCCCTGATGGGACTGTGAAGCTACCGATATTCAAAAGTAAGTGGGGACAATCATATTGGAAAACATGTCTAATAATAATTAGTAAGGGCGGATCCGCACACTGTTACATTAAATGTGCAAACAAAAGACTGGGGTTGCTTTAATGCTTTAGCAATAAACAAATCAAAATAGATCTACAAAGGCCTCAAGATCAAGAAATCAAAAAACTAAAGACAACCAATCACTGAGAGTGCATGAGGATTTCCAGAACATAACCACTTAAGTTAATCAATTAAAATACCCGACTTGCTTTGCTCTGACCTATTCTCTGCCAGTCTTGCCCATGATTCTGTTGGTGGAGAGCACCCAACTCCTGTTTTATCCAATGTGATTTTTTTTTTCTTATTGGGTCACACCGCAATGCTCAGGGGTTATTCCTAGCATTCAGTAATTATTCCTGGTGGTGCTCGGAGGACCAGATGGGATGCTAGGGATCAAACCCAGGTTGGCCATATGCAAGGCAAATGCCCTCTTTGCTGTACTATTGCTCCAGTCCCCAAAATGACTGATATTTTCCGATTCTAATTAGGCCTCAGCTTCTCTTCTGACAACATCCCACATAAGAATACAATACTCTCTCGACACAGAACAACGTGTATCTGTTACCAAATAACATAGGCAAAGATGTTCACAGCAGCAAAATATTCAGCAGT
Organism: Cryptotis parvus; assembly: GCA_021461705.1. Lineage (NCBI taxonomy): Eukaryota > Metazoa > Chordata > Mammalia > Eulipotyphla > Soricidae > Cryptotis > Cryptotis parvus. Next base: position 3,249 of record JAJIBD010012703.1, on the reverse strand, counting down.
AAAAAAACAACAAATACTGCTCTGTATCGACTGCTCTGTATCAACAATATAAATTTTTAAAATGTGGTCTGTCATATGATGAATCATCTTACAGCCTTGTAGACACGCTGTTCTATACATCAAAGAGTCTCACAAACACAGAGAGCATATGAAGCTAGAAACTCAGTCCAGACAGAGGTGGGAGAGACAAAGAGGCCCAGTGGGATGCTCCAAATCCACCCGGTGTTCTATGCATTGTCTGAGCTCCACGTAAAGGATGACTATATTTCCCTCTACTTCAAAAAATAAAATTGTAAAATATACCCACACTCAGAATAGACTCACTGAATTTTAATTATAATTTTAAGGCCAATCTGGCTACAATCAATCTTCGGGGACCTGCTTTCTGTCACTACTTTTGTTCCCTTCTGCATTCTTCAAGTATTTGTCCTGTGCACACACGTATTTCATTCTGTATAAAATACCCTTTTTTTGCACGTGGCAACTGATCCCATCTTTGAGACCTAATCAGTTAGATTAAATCGTCTGTAAACAGAGCTAGAGGAGAGAGTTAACAGAGTCAAGCAGAGACAGGGAGGCTGTCGCCAGGTCTGGTGTGACAGCACAACACAGAGATAGGAAAGGAGGTGCCGCCTGCCAGAAAGGGATGGGACCATCCCATGCCAACAAGGTCGGGCCCATGGTGTGGTCTGGCAGAGCAGAGAGACACAGACACAAATAAGCGTATAGAGAACTGCTGGTTCTTCTCCTTAGAAAACTATCAAAGGGGAAGGCAGGTGTCCCTTTACTCCTCCCGTTATGGAATGGAAATTTCCTAATCTTATTTTGCCTTCAATAAAAATTTTGCTTTGTCCCTAGCTGGTCCACCACCTGCCTCCCATTCTTTGGTGAAAGGTAAACAAGAACCTGCCTCTGAAAACAAACTTCATTTGGTAGGGAGGCAGTTTCAAGGTGTTCGGAGGCTACTGCCATGTCTGAGCTCCCAAAATCATTCCTGGTGGAGCACAAGGGGTTCCGTGAGCCAGGTACTAAAGCAGGATGGACAGCATACAAGGCCAGCGCCCTCACACCTGCTCTATCTCTCCAGCCCTGTCCTCTGAACTTTTTTTTTTTTTGCTTTTTTTGGGTCACACCCAGCAACGCTCAGGTGTCACTCCTGACTCTTTGCTCAGGAATTACTCTTGGTGGTACTCAGGGGACCATATGGGGTGCTGGGGATTGAACCCGGTCGGCTGCATGCAAGGCAAACACCCTCCCAGCTGTGCTGTCACTTTGGCCCCTCTGAAACTTTTTTATATTCCATCCCTCCCTCATATTTTTTTAACTAAACATTTTATTATACCACTGTGAGATATACAATTACAATGCTGTTCATGTTTGGAGGTTTCGGTCACATAGTATTCCAGCACCCGCCCTCCACCAGTGTCCATTTCCCACCACCAATGTCCCCAATTCCCCTCCCCCTCCCATAGCCTGCCTAAATGGCAGGTTATTTATTTTCTCTCTCTCTCTCTCTCTCTCTCTCTTTTCCTTCTCTTACACATTGTGGGTTGCACTACATACACTTAGAAGCCATCATGTGCATTTTTTGCCTGTATTTAGTGCTCAGTTCTATGTTGGTATTAGCCCTTTTGACATTTATTCACACATGGTTGTGCCCAGGGCTTACTCCTGGCTCTGCATTCAGGAATCACTCATGGCAGACCTGGGAGACCACATGCAGTACCAGGGATTGAACCGGGATGCCTTGTATGCAAGGCAAATGTCTTCTCTCTCCAGCCCCGGTCCCACCAGCATTATATGAACTGTGGACACTGTGCTATACCCCATTCAGCAGCACTTACGGCACTGTACTGTAATTGGTTTATTCGCTGTCTATTCCACTAGACTGAACTCCGTCTCAGTTACCAGATCATCGCTTTTTTGTCTTCACGAACTATGTGGCCCCAAACCCACTCATTCGCTCATTCCTTTTATTTGCCATGTGAAATGCCGGGTGTGAAAGCAGTCTAGAAAGATGCAAGTTTCGGGGGGCGGGGGGGGGGGTTGGTGGTGGGGCTGGTGGAGGGATGGGTGCTGGACTGTTACGACACTTGTTGCGGGTTAAAAAAAAAGAAAGTCAGAAACTATGGTCTGCCAGACAGCACTCAATAAAGCCAAGAGACAGAAGGAATGAGAAAAGTTTACAAATAGGATGAGAATAACAGAGAAAGGGGCGATATGTTTATGGAATAACACTGCCATCTTGGAGGTTCGGGTGCCAAGGTCGCCACTAGGATTCTTGTCAGAGCACTGAACCAGTCAGAGGTTCAAGGCTAGGGCCCAAGGGAGTGGTACTGCTCAGGCCCCGCAGTGCTGGGGATTACCTGGGCCACAGCAGGGGTGCTCAGGTATCCTCAGAGATGAATCTGGTGATGCTCAGGGGAACCAGATGGTACAGGGGATCAAACTGGTCCCCCTGCATAGGAGGCATGCACCTGAATCCCTTTATAACCCTTGTTCCATCTCAAGTCCCAACTCTGCCATTTTAAATACATTTATGCAACACTGCTACTGAAGGTTTGAAACTGTCTTGTGTTGTTTTAAGGTCTCTATCAGAAAATATCTTGTTTCTCTCGGGGGTCAAATAAAATTATGCTCATCAGAAAATATCTCAATGTTTCTCACTTGATAACTTGAATCCTGTTATTTATGGATTTGCTCGAGCGGGCGCCAGTAACATTTCCATTGGACCCTATCACGTGCCAATGTAGCCCAATGGCATCTGGTTGATTCAGGAATATGAAGAGCCTCAAACCTTTCCTTCAGGGTCTTGACAAGGAAGTCTGACCATCTTGTAGGCGGGTGGCCACGTGATCTTTTGACATCCCGTGGGATCCAGTCGGTAACGGCTCTAGTCCAGCGGTTGTCTCCAAATCGCATTACACGTCCAGCCCATCTGATTTCCGATGCCTTGGCAAATGAGACAGCGTCCCTGATTCTGGAATAGCGACGGAGGTCAGAACTCCGATTCCTTCTCTCACTTGAGGTGAGGCGTGATATTCCAAGCATAGCTCTTTCGATTCCCCTCTGGGAGACCCAAATAGCATTCTCATCCTGCTTTCAGAGGGCCCAGGTCTCTGAGGCATATGTTAATGCAGGGAGAACGGTGGAGTCAAAGAGATGTGCCCGAGCCGGAGGTTCTTTGTCTTTTAGCATGGAGGTCAAATAAAATTACACAGAAGGTAAAATTTAATCCACAAGAAGTCA
>JAJIBD010012702.1:0-35465 GCA_021461705.1 Cryptotis parvus | reverse complement strand
GTTACAGTGCTCCTAAAATTAGTAATTAGGGTTTTGACATGAAATTAAATAAGTCACACAGGATACTGTTAAACTGTGTTGCTCTATTTCAACAGGACTTCATGCTTCTTTTAAGCAGTTCCAACAGCAAATTGGTGTATTGCGCCGTTGCTAAGTAAAAGTGTAGTATATGCTTTTCTCTCTTTACACCTTCAGTACGTCTTTTGATGTTTCACGGCTACTGTGTTGGTTTGCATAAACTCAAACAAAATATTTCCTCTCTGTAATAGTGCCTAGCCCTCATTCATACAGTAAAGCCAGTATGGGACCCCAAGGGCCCCTTCAGGGCAAACAGGATTCAAAGGGATTGGTCTAAGTGACAGGAGCAGGTAGTTACAAACCTGAGGGAGACCCTAAAGGCAGGCCAACTCAAGGATCGTCTCTGCTGTGAAGAACGAGGAATCCTGCCAATCTGTGATGACTGACAACTGTCTGGGCCATGCAACAAGGAAGGCTGCTGCAGTAGGGAACAGCTTCAGTCCCAAAGAGGGATGTGGTCACTCTCTGCTCACCCAGTGGAAGAGGCCCGAGGTCACCTGTGGCTCATCATGGAACCTGATCTTCATGGCCAAGCCTGGGGTAGCCCTGACGTGACAGGTAAAGACATTAAAATACCATGATTGGTGTTTGCCTGCTCTGCCTTAGCCAATCCCCAGGACTTCTTGGTAGTAACAGGGTACCCTAAGTGGAAAGTTCTCCAGTCTTGCTGTGTTTATGCAAAAGAACCAGTCAGGTTTATTAAGTCATTTGACAAATTTAAAGTAAAGGTGGAGAGAAAACCATATTTCTATAACTTTTGTAAAGATCAGATTCTAAATCTACTGAAAGGTAATTGAATAAATGTATCCAAATAGGCTTGATTTAAAAGGTAACCCCTTGGCTAATCCAGGTTGCTTAAGTTTGCTAATAGGCCAAGGGTTTTCAAGTTAGCATCCAAATTGGTTGGATGTTTATTCTTAGTTCTATGAGTACACAGTCATTTGGAAATTCTAAGATTCATAAGGATTTTAAAAGCTTTTAATTCTTGAGCCATCATGGTACCAATATCTCATCCAGTACTCAGAACTGTGTTCTATGTGTCATAAATCTTAAGGATCGACAGTTTGACTTTGTACAAAAGTTCAGATGATCAGCGTATAGTCATCTATTGGTTCTAACACATTCAGCGAGAGGGGCAGGTTTTCTATGTTGTACAAAAAGCCAGAGAGGTGTCTTGGTGTTTCTATGAGAAAAATCTGGTCACAAAATGTTTGCTTCAATTTGTGTTACCTTAACACTGTGTTTTCTAAAACACAAGAAGTATTCTGCCCTCAGTAGGGCAAAGAGGGACTTTTTTACTCCTCCAGGGCCTAATCATTTCTAAGTAATGTTCTTAGCCTAATTGATCTGATCTTTTCTTGCAGATAATAATAACTTCAGAAAATCTGATCCATTCATTGCATGGGACCCATTTGGAGATTTCACCCCTTGCACAGGCAGGGTCTACAGTCCCTTTGTCAGCATGAAGCAGCTCCAGAAGATGGACCTCCACCCATTTTCCCTTAAAAATATAAGGCGGTGAAATCTCTTGAAAGGAATATGGCGTGGATAGATTGACAGGAAAGGGCCCCGTGGCAGTGAAGCAACCTAGTCTAGGAAGAGTGCTGCTTCTACGCAGACCACTCTGGGGTAGTAAGGAACCCATGGCGCAGTTAAGAAAAAAGACTGAATGCAGAGAGGGTGATTTGAGTCTTGGTTTGCGCAGTCCCCCTGGCTAACTACCTTGCTTTCAGCCCTAGCCGGGCCCCTCATCATATTCTTATTGATTTTGGCAACTGGGCCTTGCCTTCTTAATAGGCTACATGCATTCATTAGAGACCGGGTGGGTGAAGTCAAGTTGTTAGTACTCAGGCAACAATATCAAGCCCTATGGCGTGAAGGTCTCTAATGGTCTCTAGGATTAGAAGACCCTCCTAAAGAAAAGGGGGAATGAAAGAAGGCAGAAACCCCCCCCCTTTTCCCAACCAGGGCAGGCCTACTCATGGAAAGTTACCAATTTAGGGGCCTGAGTGTCCTTTTCATCTTGAAGTAACCTTTTTGTTATCTACAAAAGGCCCAGAACAAATTCCTGTTAGAGGTTATGAGACCCCCGCCCAGAATCTACTATCTGGCCTGAATTGCCTGGATTGCATTCCTGCACGCACGCATAGCCATTGCTGACCCATGATCCCACAGCGTGTATATAGCCGCACCAAATATAGAAAAGAAGTATTAAGAATGATCTGATTGATGGGAGATGGTTACTTGGTACAAAGTGATTGGCTGCCTGCGAGGCAGACCTTGATATAATATTTTAAATCTATCGGATGTTTATGCGCGGGCTTTTCTGTAGCGGCGGGAACTATCTCTTAAAAGATCCTCCTCTTGAAGGGCTCTGGGCTCTTAGCCACTGACTGCTTGGGGGTCATGCTATGGGCCCGAGTATACTTGCTTATTAATAAAACCCTTGCTTTTGCATAGGACCCGGTCTCTCAGAGTTTTCCTTGATAGGTGTGGCGTTCTGAGGCTCCCAGTCAGTCACCCCACATATGCCTAAAAACTCAACTACTAAAAACTTTGTAAATCACAGTTCTTTAATTTTAACAAACTTTTTAAAAAACACCCCCACCCAATAAAAAAAATAAGCCCATCCATTGGAGCCCCTGTAGGCAAAGCATGCACTTAGGCTGCTGATCTCTGTCTGGTACTCAATATTTATTCTGAAGACAGAAATTACACAATATGCAAGTATATCTACTATGGAATGTGAGAAGGGAAAATTTTCAAGGTTTTCCTCTGTGTATTTGGAGGCGCACATTTACCAGCAAGGAAATTGGGAAAGAAATGGACAGAAGGGATTATGGGAGTAAGAACAGTAACATTTTTTGAACTTCAAAGTTTGATATACTAGTGTACAGAGCTGTATTTATGTGGCAAAAATCATGTAAAGAATCTAAACTGAGAATATAAATTGAAAGTTGTCAGCATATAAATGGCATTGAAGGCTATAAGACTGTCTCAGACTGCTAAGCAATTGCTTGGGGGAAACAAGAGGAGAGACAGGAAGAGGGAGATAAGAGGAAAAATGGAAAGAAAAACAGAGTTTTGAAACCATTTAAAGTTGGAGCTCAGTAATGAGAGAAGAAAATTAATGGATTTTTAGTAAGTCAAAAGAACACAATTTGGAATGAATGATGGCTAAGAAAGGAAAGAAGTTGTTCATGAAATTCCCCAAACAGATATTAAACACAGACACATGATAAGGAAGAATTGCACTTTCAGAAGGGGATGCTATGATTCTAAGGACATTCTGAGGAAATATCTAGCTGGCTGTCATCCCAAAGTTATACCGAATATTTCAGAGATGATATCAGTTTAGCAAGCATTTATGAGGTGTCTATTAAATAAAAAGGAAGAGAAATGTACTGACTGTAATACTAGGTCCCATAACTGAGGAAGTTAATATACTAGTGACAGAAATAAGAGATACACCTGGATTATCTGATGCTTATTACAGCAAGTGAAAAGTGACTGACAAATGAATAAATTAAGTGTCAAAAGATAGATTGGATATCTTTTTTCATGCAATATGATTTCCATGAAAAGTTTTGTATGAAACTTTTTTTAAAGTATGGGATAAACTAAGTTTCTCTGGTGAGAATGAATTCAGTCTCCAGCAGCTTTGTCATCAGAATCTGATGTCCATTACAGCTCTATATCTATCTGTGCAGCCTTCACTTATATCACTTGTCTTCCCGTTGTTTATCAATTTGCTCAAGTGGCCACCAGTAATATTTCCAAATGTCCTGTCACATGCTAGTGTAGCCCAAGGGCATCTGTTCACTCCAGGAACATGAAGAGCCTCAAGCCATTCGTTCAGGTCATGGGAATGAAGTCTATAATTGCTACTGGATTTTTGGCATATTAAATACAAAACGGGAAGCTGGCCAGGCTCTGCCATACTCTCAGTAGTAGGCTCTCATCTCGTGCATTTACTGATGAACTGCAATGGGGAAAGATAGGCTTTTCTCTTGGGTGGAGCTCTGAGGAGCTGTGAAGTCTGCATGTTGAGAATGACTGCCCCTCATGGTGTGGGGATTCTTCTGGCTTCTTGCTAGGCTCACTGGGATGATGGGCCACAGCTAGAACCTGCCTAGAACTGTCTATAGCCTTCACTAAAAGACAGAATGTTTACTTGGGGTGGTTCCCAGAAGAGCCAGGCTTATACTGTCTTTGATTAAATTCTAGCAGGAAAAAAAAACTTTTCCCTAAAGACCTAGCATTCTGGGCATGAGTTTCAATTGAGCTATAGATTAATCTATGAAGTAGTCATTAGAGTAGAGTTGGCACAAGAGGAACAAGGTGTATGTGACTCAAACATCTGGCCCATGCACATGAGCTAAGAGATAGTAGAGTATCAGACTGCAGTTCTGAGAAGGCAAGATAAACACTAAACACATGCTTATATATGAAAATATGTATGTGCTCATGTGTGGTTATTTGTGCATATTTGTGAACAATTAAAGAAACCACGGGAGATAAAGAATTTAATTTCAGACAATAAGAACATAGGTGGATGGACAGTGGGAAGAAAGTAAACATTTAAGGTTGAAAAATTACATGCCAATGGGACAGCGGCAGAGAGATTAACTGAATGTTCAAAGATGATTATGTGGCAAATTAATTTGGGGACTGAACACAGACACTCATGTAAAAGAGTCCAAATCAAATGGTGATTGGACAAGTGACCACTCATTGATTGAAGGGAATCCTCCTTTGATATGTGACAGAAAGAACAATGCATTATTTAGAATGCATTACAGTCCAAAAAAAAATAAGCATCAGAGCTCCTATTGTTTGCTCAAGAAGTCACAAGAGAGAATTTTCTAAACTTCCAACCACTAGTATCACCCTAAACATTGTGACATTTGTTTTATATGGTTTCCATTAGAAATACATACTATGCTCAGAAAGGAGACTATAACCTCATCTCTTTGACCAAAACTGGGAATATAGCCAGTCACCTAAATACAGTTACAGCAGGAAAAATTGGATGCCATTATTTATATTTTTCTCAATCAGTGTCAACATAGCACGTTTTGTGTATCCCCAATTCATTCCAAGCGAACCACATATAAAAATGGGTTGAATTAGGAATGTGCACAGAATAAGACTCCTAAGGCAAACTGTTAGGACAAGAGGGGGCACATGAGGAAATAAAATTGCAAGAGGTACCCCATGGGAAACATATAAAAATACAAAGCAAAGCAAACACTGAATTTAGAGAAATCATGATTTAGACTCTGCACTGAGCATTTAGCTACAATAACCACTAATAAAAAAGAATCAATGACTATTTATTAGATGACCAACAGAACATACCACACCCTCAGATGATAAAACACACATAGAAGTTCTGTGCAGAATTTACAAGGAGGTGAGTTATAAAGAGCTCTTATAGGGAGATATGGAGGCAACAAATTAATCAGAGTGCTGTTACAAAGAAACAGCCTAAATAGTAATTGTAAGCTTAGAGGGACACACCACCATCAAATGTTGATTTTCAAACATAGGGTAAGAGAGATCCCTATTTAGTTTTTACTCTGAACCATCAGCTTATTTAATTACTTTAATTTTCTCCCCATCCCCAGGAGACACTTGAAATTGTCTGTCTCTCAATTTAATTTCTTTTGAATACTTGTAAATGTCTTTCCTCCATTCTCCACTAACCCTCTGACTTCTCTGGCATTAGCAGTGTAAAAGCAATCTTACTGCCATGTTTTTTGTTAAAATTTCCTTAAGCTTAATGACTGTATGTTTATGTAATATTTTAAATATTGCATTTTTGAAGTCCCTACAGATAATGTTATATATATATATATGTATGTGTGTGTGTATATATATATATATATATACAATTCTTATTTTCTTGAAAGCATGAAAAAATCTCTAAAATATATAACAGTAATTTGAAATATAAATTCTTTAAAAGAGATAAACTTATATACTTATACAATTATTTTTTCTTATGGTCTGCATGTCACATATGTGTTTTCTATGACAAATATATTTTAGGTATTACTTCTAGGAATTGAAATATGTTCCCAGTTTCTACTTTGACTTTTTTTCCTTTGCCAACAAATAGAAAAAGATGCCAATTAAAATACAACTTATATAAGTACTTTTGGATCACAGCCTGGCTAGCATGGCCACAAGTTGCCACGCAGTTCATCACTAAATGCTGGATTTAGAGATGACTACAAGAGTATGCTACCTGCACAGCAGAGCCTGGCAAGCTACCCGTGTCGTATTTGATATGCCAAATACCAGTAATAATTATAGACCTCATTCCCATGACCTGATGGAATGATTTGAGGCTCCTTATGTTCCCGGAGCAAGCAGGTGCCCTTGGGCTCTACTAGCATGAGACAGGACATATGGAGATGTTACTGGGGCCCGCTCAAGCAAATCGATGAACAACGGGAAGACAGTGATACAGTGATAAGTACTTTTGATTTTATTTTGGGTTATAATTATGTCCCTTTTTTGTTCAATTTTACATTTATGTTTAAATTTATGATTTTAATGTAAAACTCACTACCACCCAAGAGTCCAAGACCCTCTACCAAATCCATCTCATTGTTTCTTTCCCGCACCTTCTTCCACTACCCATCTTACTTGCTTGATATACTGAGTTCTGCAAACAATATCCAATATCTTGATAGCATACACTCCTTTGTGTGGTTTCCTATATGCCAAAGATGAATGAGATCATTTAGTATTTGCAACCTTCTGCCTCTAAAATTGCTTAACATGATACTCTCCATGGTTTTTCAAGATGTAATGAACTGAATTACCTGATTTTTGTCTTACAGATGCATTCTATTATATATGTTTATTACAAATTCTTTGCCAGTCATCTGTTGTGGGACATGTGGTCTGCTTCCATATCCTGGCTATGATACTAAACAAGCACTGGAATGAATCTATCTATGTATATATCATTTCAGATGACTATATTTGTGTTTCAGGGAGAAATGCCAAGAAGTTGTTGATTAAAGCTCTTTTCAGTAAGTAGAATTGTTGAGTAATATGGAAACTCTCTAGTCTTACTGTTTTGAGGTCTCTCCATATTATTTTCCATAATTGTTGCACCGGACAACATTTTACCAACAGTATGTACAATTATCAATATGCAATATTGTCTTAGACAATATTGCATTGTCTTGATTTTAATTTGCATTTCTCTAATAAATGACAATAATCACGTTTTAAAATGCCCAGTGATCATCCATATGCACTGTTCATGGAAATGTCATTTTAGACATCTCTTCCCACTTTTTGATAGGTTCAATAGTTTTATTCTTGTTGTTTTGTGAATATTGGCCCTTTAACTATTGCATTTTGTTAAGATATTTCCGCCTGTTCAGTGCAGTGTTTTTAAATTTTAGCCTCAGTTGCTTTCCCAAAAGTAAAAACTTTTCAATTTGATGTTTCATTTGTTGATTCTTATTTTTTCTTAGCTTTATCTTCATATCTTTTTGAATCAAATAATTGCTAGTACATCTGAAGTTTATATTCTCAAAGAGTTTAGTCTATGTTTTTGCAATGTTATTTATGCATTCTGGTTTTATTTCAAGGTCTTTAGTCCACTTTTAATCTGCTTTTATGTACAGACTGAGATATACATCAAGTACAATATTGAAAATTATAAATAACTATGACTTGTTATATATATAACTAGTTATATATAACTTTGACTCGAACACCTGAAGAATCTGCTGTCGGTACTCATCAATACACTGGCTCAGCTCTTCACAAGTTAAGTGTCTGCATAGAAGGTGCCTTCCCAATGGAAAACCAAGAGGACAGTTCTACTGTTCAAGAAGGGGACATTCACAACATTGGCAATTATTGCCCCATTTGCCTGTTATCCATCATCTACAAGCTGTCCACTCCGAGTCATCCTGAACAAGATTGGCAGAACATTAGATGAAGGACAACAATGCAAGCAAGCTGGCTTCGAAAAGGATTCAGCACAATCAGCCAGTATCCATACGATAACCAAGCTCATTGAGGTGTGTAGGGAGTTCAAGATGCTGCTCTGTCTCACATTCATTGATTTAAAGAAAGCCTTTGATTCTGTTGAGACTGAAGTGGTCATCAAAGCCCTAGCCAAACAGGGCGTTCAACCCAATACATCAAGATCCTTTGTGAGCTGTATTATGGATTCACCACCAGGATCTCACCATTCTACAAGGAAGTGATCATTAATGTCAAAAGAAGGGTTCGGCAGGGTGATACTATTTCATCAAAACTCTTCAGTGCTACCCTCGAGAACATCATGTGACAATTAGAATGGGAAGAAATGGGAGTGAAGATAGATGGTCGGGTGACTACACCACCTCCACATTGCTGATGACATCGTTCTAATAACACCAAACATTAGTCAAGTGGCACAAACACTGAGTGACTTCGACAGAGAATGTGGAAAGATAGGTCTACAGCTGAATCTCAACAAACAAAATGATGTTCATGAAAAATGAACTAGTTCCAGAGGCCCCATTCACTCTCAATGGAACAAATATCTCTGAATGCAGCAGTTATGTGTACCTAGGTCGAGAAGTCAACATGATTGATGACCTAAAACCTGAGCTGCGCAGGAGGAAAAGAGCGGCATGGAATGCCTTCAAGAGCATTGAAGAAATAGCTAAATGGACCAAGAACCTCCAGCTCCGGACATCTCTTAGACTACACCATTCTCCCTGCATTTGCATATGCCTCAGACACCTGGGCCCTACGAAAGCAGGATGAGAATGCTATTCAGGCCTCCCAAAGAGGAATCGAAAGAGTTATGCTTGGAATATCACGCCTCACTCAAGTGAGAGAAGGAATCGGGAGTTCCAACCTCCGTCGCTGTTCCAGAGTCAGGGACGCTGTCTCATTTGCCAAGGCATCAAAAATCAGATGGGCTGGACATGTAATGCGATTTGGAGACAACCGCTGGACTAGAGCCAGTACCAACTGGATCCCACGGGATGTCAAAAGATCATGTGGCTGCCCACCTAAAAGATATTAAGACTTCTTCAAGACCCTGAACGGACAGTTTGAGGCTCTTTGTATTCCTGAAGCAATCAGATGCCATTGGGATACACTGGCATGTGATAGGGTCAAATGGAAATGTTACTGGCACCTGCTTGAGGAAATCGATGACCGACAGGATGTCAAGTGATCAAGTGATATATAACTATAATATATCTTTACACATTATAATAAATATTAAGAATATAAGCACCAATATATATGTACACTTTTTTGTACAGGCTGAGATATATATCAAGTTAATTTTTTAATTATTTATATTTCAAATATATTTGTACAAGTTCATTTTTTGGTTGGGTGTGGTTCCTCCCAAGCAGTGTTCACAAGATCCGTTTGAACCATCAGTGATTCTCGGCAGCTGAGTCAGTATCACGGAAGCCCTATGATGCCCTAGATACCTGGGCCCCATTAGTGGTATTTGAGGGTATCCTGAGTCATTATCACAGTGCTTAAGAGCCTAAAGGACTGCACCTGACATTGTTCAAGGGCCCATGTTATGGTGTGAAAAAAACCCCGGATCAAGCACACTAACCATTGTTCTATCTCCCAACTCATTTATTTTAAATGTGACTTTCAATCACACCCACTTGCAAGAGTTACAGCAATGTTGATTTATCCACTACCCTGCTCTACTGACTCATCACTAATGCAATCCAAGCAGCTAATATTTATGCACTTACTTACTGGAACAGAGAATAGATCCTAACGTTTCTGGACCAGGCATATGCAACCTTGCAAAACCTCTGAATTCCTCAATACTGAAGTTCCAGTAGGAGCACAGTGAATTATATGGGAAATTAAAATAGATTGAATTATATGGGAAAGTAAAATAGATGCCAATTAAACTCAGCAAACAATAATTGAGAAGTTTCAAGAAGCGTCAAATAACTCAGTAACTACTTAAACAAGGACTCAACAACCCAGTTGTGAGATATAACAATTTTCACATAAAAATGATTTTAACTTATAGATTTTAATAGTGGAGCTTTGATAGCTAATCAATTTCAAGCACAAAACTGTATCAACAGTTGTGACTCTTGGCTACAAAAAAAACTGCTTAAAATGCAATTTTCCAATAGTATGAGTTGCAGAAGTTCATATCCTTAGTTTTAGACTACTGTCCATAAATATGGACAGTTATCTATGGGGCTATCAATTCCATTACACTGATCCAAGAGGGTCTTTTCTAGTATCATACTGTTTTAATTAGTATAGATAACTTTATAATATAGTTTTAAGTCAAGAAATGAAACACCTCCCATTTTTATTATTCTAGAAATAGTGTTGGTCAATCAGGAAGTTTTATAATTCCATACAAATTTTAGTAGAGTTTGTTCTAAGTACTTGAAGAATGTCATGAAATTTTTTTGTGAGAATTGCACTGAATTTGTCTAATGCTTTAAGTAGGCCAAGCATTTTGACAATATTAATTTTTTCTACCCATGAACATGCATTTTTCCAGTTCCTTCTGCTTTTTATTTATTTAAATAATGACTTACATTTTTATGTCAATCTTTAATATTCTTTATTAAACTAATTCCTAAGTATTTAATGACATAGGACACTATTTCAAAATGGGGCTGTCTTACGTATTTATTCTTATGGCTTTATAATTTCTTAAATGAATAGATGCCTTTTTTTGTATCGGTTGTTGTAGTACAATACTTTGTTGTATTAGTTTATTGTTTCTATGAAATCTTAATGTGGTCTTCATGGTCTATGTATATTATTATTTCATCTACAAACAATAAGAGTTTCACTTTTCCAAATTGGAACCCTTTAATTTATTATTCTTGCTTAACTACTGTGGTGAGAACTTTACATTTGGTTTTTGAATAATAGTGGAGAAAGTGAGTATCCTTGCCTAGTGTTTCATCTCATGACTTTTTCCCATTATGATGTTGGCTGTACCTTTTTGTGTATTATTGCTATATTTAGGTATATTGTTTCTACTAAGGGAATGAAGACAACCCCCACTTTATGTTTTCTTAAGGCTCATAGTATTTCATTGCATAAGTAACATAGTTTCTTTATCCAGTCATCTGTTTGTGACTATTTTTATGGTACTGCAATGATAACTATTTATAAATGCATCACACAAACATTGAAACTTATATATTCATTTATTTTGTTTTGTTAGGGACTACTCCCAATGGTATGCAGGGTTTACTACTGACCTTCTATCATAGATAACTCCTGGCAGTATTCAGAGGACCACATGTTCAAACTAGGGTCAGCTGCATAAAAGGTCTTACCTGCTGTACTATCTCTCCAGCCCCAAACACTAAGTATTTAATACCTCCTGTATGTTAGATATCCTTTTGTTTAGCCTTTCCCCTGTTAACAAAATACTCCATTTGCTACCTATATTACTTAAAAAGTTGAAAGGCAATTCATCATAAAAACTAAACACCAGAAAAGTTAATATATACACACATATATATTGATTCAACTAGCAAAAAAATATCCCTGAGTACCAAAAATTATTGAACTTCTTTATATGGTGTGCCTTACACAAAGTTATCTACTAATCTATATCCTTTCCCTTCAGAGTTTACAATCTATTACATTGCTACAATTACAAAGTAAAATCTTAGCGCAAATACAGGTATTAATCATGAAACCTTCCAAATTTTACAGTGAAATACAAAAAATATGACAAATAAAGGTCAATACAGTGGTAAAAAGGATAAAATGGTAGGTCTCTGTACTTCAGAAAAAATAAACAAGAGATAGGATATTAAAAATGGACATTTATGTATTTTGTACAACTTTGTGTTTCTTAGTTTAAAAAATTGAATTTGATAGTAACCATGATGAAAATAAACATAAGGAAATTTGAAATAATTAATGAAACCAAAGTGAGTTGGAGCAATAGTACATCAGGTAGGGCATTTGCCTTGCATATGGTCAACCTGGGTTCGATCCCTGGGATCCCTTATGGTCCCCTGAGCAGTACCAGGAGTAATTCCTAAATGCCGACCACGAGTAACATCTGAGCATCACCAGGTGTGACCAGAAAAGCCAAAACACAAAAACAAGAAACCCAAAAGAACTATGGACAACTTTCATCTTCAAACACATTTGGATTCTTGGATGAAAGGAGTTATTTTTGGTGTTTTGATATAGTTTTTTTTTTTTTCTTCCCATCCCCAGTTACAATTTTATTTTATCTCTCCTTCTGTGTTGCTCAGCATGAGTCTGCATGGACACAACCAAACTCAGTTTACTTTCCAATCTAGGCATCATACTTTGTATTTATGAGTTATCAGCTTCAAGTCAAACTGAAAGGATTCAAGAATATGTAGCAAACAGAATATGTGAAACAATTTAATCTGATCAGCACAGAAAATGCACAGGAATTCACTTTTATTTGTAAGCCTTATTCACGTTATAGATACTTATTATTCAATAAAGAATACTCTAAAGACCCTGAAGAATACACTTTTCATCTCACTTTCAGATTAAACGGCCTCTTTTAGACCTCCTTCTACATGTAATGATAATGACAATAATAACAATAAAGAAAAAAAAGCACATGTCCCTAACCACTTAGCCTATTCTTCAGGCCACTGAGAAAAGTGACAAAGCAAACAGGAGCTGAGTGCTGTTCTGGAGGGGGAACTAAGTGTTTTATTCTCACTGGAATTTGAATCCCTTTTAACTGAGTGAAAATTGACTGTCACTTCACCTATATCTAGTTGACACTCAGAAATATAGTACATGGGAAACAAAAAAGGAGAATACATTTTATAACGACTTAAATGGAGAAGACAGACTACTACTGTAATGACTTTTAAGAGGGCATAGGAATCTTTGCTGAACAGCCAAGCAAACTTTATAGAAGAATAAGAAACTTTGTTTTTTTATTTTTACAATTGCAAAGATGTACAATTAAAAAGTTCATATTTGGGTTTTGGTCATACAGTTTTCCAGCACCCATCCCGCCACCAGTGCCCATCTCCCACCACCAATGTCCCCGGTTCCCCCCCCCCTCCCCAAGTCCTCCTCCATGGCAGGTTCTTTATTTCTTTCCGTTTCTCTCTCTTTCTCTTTTCCTTTCCCTGCAGACTATGGATTACAGAACATACATTAAAGGGTTGTCATTTGTATCTTTTTGCCTCTATTTAATGCTCAGTTCTAGGTTGGCATTAGTACCCTCGACAATTGTTAGCACATTGTTCCATTTTCTGTCTTACCTAGCCTCTGACTCCCACACGTTTGGGATAATTTCCACCTTTGACAAGACCTCCTGATATATGTTTCACTTGACCTTGGATATTGGTATCATAATATATACATATATATATTTTATGTTATGCAGATAAATGCAGTCATTCTGTATCTGTCTCTCTCCTTCTGGCTAATTTCGCTCAACATAATCTTCTCCATGTCCATCCATTTATAGGCAAATTTTATAACTTCATTTTTCCTAACAGCTGCATAGTATTCCATTGTGTATATGTACCAAAGCTTTTTTATCCAGTCATCGATTTTCGGGCACTCTGGTTGCTTCCAGATTCTGGCTATTGTGAATAATGCTTCTATGAACATAAAAGTAGGGATGGTGTTTCCGCTGTGTATTTTTGGTTTCCCAGAGTAGATTCCCAGTAGTGGTATGGCTGGGTCAAATGGGAGTTCAATTTCTAGTCTTTGGAGGAATGTCCATATTGTTTTCCAAAAAGGCTGTACCAGCCGGCATTCCCACCAACAATGGATGAGTGTCCCCAGGTCCAGACGGATTCCCTAGAGAACTCTACCAAACCTTTAAGGAGGACCTACTGCCAATCCTTTTCAAGCTCTTCCAGGAAATAGAAGAAACAGAAACACTCCCAAACAGCTTCTACGAGGCACATATCACCCTGATACCCAAAGCAGGGAGAGACAACACAAAGAAAGAAAACTACAGACCAATATCCCTGATGAACACGGATGCTAAGATCTTCAACAAAATACTAGCAAACAGAATCCAAAGACTCATCAAGAAGATTATACATCATGACCAAGTAGGATTCATCCCAGGTATGCAAGGATGGTTCAACATTCGCAAGTCAATCAACATAATGCATCATATCAATAAGCGAAATAATAAAAACCATATGATCCTATCAATAGACGCAGAGAAAGCATTTGACAAGATCCAGCACCCGTTCATGATTAAAACCCTCCAGAAAATGGGAATTGAAGGGACTTTCCTCAAGATAGTTACAGCCATCTACCAAAAGCCCACAGCGAGCATCATTCTAAATGGGGAAAAGTTGAAAGCCTTCCCCCTGAGTTCAGGAACAAGACAAGGTTGCCCGATCTCACCTCTTTTATTCAATATAGTACTGGAAGTACTTGCCATTGCAATCAGAGAAGAAAAAAGGACATCAAGGGCATCCAGATAGGCAAGGAAGAAGTCAAGCTATCATTATTTTCAGATGACATGATATTATACCTAGAGAACCCTAAACTCTCTACCCAAAAACTCCTAGAAACAATAGACGCATATAGTAGAGTGGCAGGATACAAAATCAACACCCAAAAGTCAGCGGCTTTCCTATATACAAATAACGAAAGAGAAGAAAGGGATATAAAGGAAACAATTCCATTCTAAATTGTGCCACAGAAAATCAAATACCTAGGAATCAACCTACCCAAGTGTGTAAAGGACCTGTACAATGAAAACTACAAGACATTGCTCCAAGAGATAAAAGAGGACACAAGGAAATGGAAACATATTCCCTGCTCATGGATGGGGAGAATCAACATTGTCTTAATGGTAATACTCCCTAGAGCTCTGTACAGATTCAATGCAGTCCCTATAAGGATACCCATGACATTCTTCAAAGAAATTGACCAAACACTCCTAAAATTTGTGTGGAACAATAAACCCCCAAGGATAGCTAAAGCAATCCTCGGGAAAAAGAAGATGGGAGGCATCAACTTTCCCAACTTCAAAATGTACTACAAGGCAGTAGTAATTAAAACAGCATGGTATTGGAATAAAAACAGACCTGTGGACCTATGGAATAGAATTGAGTATTCTGACACCAACCAACCTCAAACACATGATCATTTAATCTTTGATAAAGGTGCAATGAGTCTAAAATGGAGTAAGGAAAGCCTCTTCAACAAGTGGTGCTGGGAAAACTGGTCAGCAACGTAAAAATGAATTTGGACCTGTGTCTAACACAATGCACAAAAATCAGATCAAAATGGATTAAAGATCTCAATATCAGACTTGAATCCATAAAGTACATTGAAGAAAATATAGAAAAAACCCTCCACGACATTGAAGCTAAAGGCATCTTCAAAGGTGAAACATCACTAACAAAGCAACTAGAAGAAAAGATAAACATATGGGACTACATGAAACTAAAAAGCTTCTGCACCTCAAAAGAAACAGTGACTAAGATACAAAAGCAGTCCACAGAATGGGAAAGAATATTCACCCAATACCCATCTGATAAGGGGTTAATATCCAGGATATATCAGGCACTGGTAGAACTTTACAAGAAGAAAACAAACAACCCCATCAAAAAATGGGGGAGAAGAAATGAACAGAAACTTCAGCAAGGAAGAAATTCGAATGGCAAAAAACATATGAAAAAATGTTCATCATCACTAATCATCAGAGAGATGCAAATCAAAACAACAATGAGATACCACTTTACACCGCAGAGACTGGCACATATTCAAAAGAGCAAGAACAACAAGTGCTGGCGTGGATGTGAGAATCAGAAACTTTGATCTATGCTGTTATGGTAGAGGAAGGCTCCTGTTAGAACCTAGCAGTCAAATAATGTTGCCAAATTACAAGAGGAATAATTGATTTCTTTAGCTGGGCACAGTTCATGCTGTCAGCTTTTGTCCTTTAATGAATTTCATATTGATTTACCATTGACTTAAAACATGGAAATTTTAGGTGTATAATATGATTTAGGTGTATAATATGATTTGCCCCTCGAGGTGTTGCAGGTGTGGCTGCAGAGCCCAGTTGCATCAACAGGTGGCAGACAGTAGACAGGCTTGTCTACATACAGGGTTCTGACCAATGGGCCCTGGTTGGGTTGATGTCTGACATAGAAAAAGACTGGGATGAACCCAGAGCCACGGCAGAGCCTGACAAGCTACCCGTGGTGTATTCGATATGCCAAAAACAGTAACAATAATGGACCTCATTCCAATGTATGGAGACATTACTGGCACCCGCTCAAGCAAATCAATGATCAATGGGAAGACAAGTGATAAAAGCAAATATGATTTAGGAACTGTTTGTTAACTCTAGAACAACAGTCCCATGCAGAAGGACATATATTTATTTTTATATTTAGTCGCATTAGAATGAATAATGCAAGTCTTTAGAATATCTTACCTCCTAAACCACCCATGTCCTTCTGTGTAGTGGACAATTGACTGCCTTCTCTGGAGCAGAGAATACAAATGTTCACAAAGAGGAACCAACAACACTGCCTCACCCTGGTTATAATGCATTCAAGTATCAGTAAATTTAGTATAAAAAGGAAAAAATTAAAAGTTTTTGTTTGTTCCTTTATTTAAGGTAGAATGTAAGAAAGCATTAAGAAAAAAACTGGGACCCATGACAATTAGACTTCTTTTCTCTTAAAACAACATCTATATTTTATATAGAAAAATCAATCTAAATAGTAGTATAGAAAATTTAAAATATACAATAATGGTCATATAAAATAAAAAATTTATGTCTAAATTAGATGAGTATTACTGTATGAAAACTATATATGAAAAGCTTTCCTTACTAGATGTATATGTATTCTGTCTGTCTGTCTGTCTCTCTCTCTCTCTCTCTCTCTCTCTCTCTCTCTCTGCTTTGGCTGTACCTGGCAGTGGTTAGGGCTTACTCTTGATTCTGTGCTCAGGGATCATTTATGGTGGAGCACATTAGACCAAGAACTAAAGTAGAGTTGGTCACAAGTGCCTCAATCTCTCTTCTATCTCTCTGTACCCATTGATTTTATTTACTTTTGTATATTGAACTATACATAATGAGCAATAAGGATTCACTGTTGTCCTAATTTTCAGTCAGTTTCACCTCTATTTCTGATATGGCACAGTTGTCTTTAGATAACATTAAGAATTTTAATTTGGAAGAAAGCTTCTATTTAAAACTAAAACGTGGATCAAAAGGAATCATCAGCTTTGTTTAAATTAGAAAACAGCATTCTAATTGCTAAACAAGTATTCTGATTGCTTAAATATTTGTATATGTGAATTGACTGTAGAAAATGCAGGTGACAATGTCGCTTGTTCTGGAATTTCTCTTCACCTCATAAAACTGGGCATAAGAATGGCTCCCTGGGTCCAGAGCTGTAGCTCAGTTGAATAGCATGTGATTCACTTCTGCTTCTTGATTCTCCAGGAAAGAAATGAAAAGGGAAAAAAATGGAATGGAGGAACAGTAGCATGGAAATTCAGGAGAAGGAAGTAGTGAAGAGAGGGGGAAAGGAAAAGGATGAGAAAAAGCGAAAGTGCGGGAAGAAAGAAAAAGAAATGACGGAAGGGGGTAGAGATGGAAGAGGATCAAAGAAAGAAATGATGCCTTGGCCTAACTCCCTCCAAGGATCACTGATAACTTTCTGCTATTTGTTTACAGGTCTTTCCATATGGGATGCAAGCTATTTGATGAGGAATTATGCCTGAGTCATGCCCTTTGTCACGGCAGAGCCTGGCAAGCTACCTGTGTCATATCTGTTATGGCAAATACCAGTAACAATTTAGACCTTATTCCCATGATCTGATAGAATGGTTTGAGGCTCTTTATGTTCCTGGAGCGAGCAGATGCCCTTGAGTCACACTAGCATGTGACAGAACGTATGGAGATGTTACTGGTGCCCACTTGAGAAAATCAATGATCATCTGGAAGACAAGTGACAAGTGATGACAATATTTTCAGGATTTATTATTTTCCTTCTACATAATAGCAGTCAATAAACATCTGTAAAACTGTGCTCAGAGTTTATCCTAAGTATGGTTCAGTTATCTCTGTAGTTTAATTCGTGTAGTGAGCATCAGATTCTTTTCTTTCATGTTAAAAGCATGGATTTCATGTCGTTAAATCCTGGGCTTAAGTCTGTTTTTCAGGGGAAAATTGAGGAAAGAAAAAATATGACAGGCCAGTGAAGGCAATCTTTATATTTTTTAAAACTATTCTGCATTGATGTATAATGTTAACCAGCAAAATCTAGCACTTCTGCATCTAAAAGAGAGGCTGTGAACCACTGTGTGAATAAAACTATGATGAAAATGTGGTCTGAATATGTGGTTTGAAATCTTAGAGTAAGACAAAATGTTCTGCTTATTAGTATAAAACATTCCCAAGCAAAATAAATAATAATAAATAAATTACATATGTTGTTTTCTTAAGTGCTAGAGACTAAAGAATTAAAATTTTTCCCCTTTTTGTGGTTCCCTCAGGTCTGTAAAACTATCTTCTTGGTTCTTTTATCTTTTTATGATAGTTCTTTTGGATCTAATACCTTAGAATATGATACAGATTTCAAATCTCATTTCTTTTGTCTTTTTATTATAGTACTTTTGGATCTGACATCTCAGGATCTGATATATCTTTCAAACCCATTCCTAAAGTGCTACTATCTCAATGACTTAAGACTGATTTTCCTGGCCCGAAGAAATAGTGCAGCAGGTAGGGTGCTTGCCTTCCAAGCAGCAACCCATGTTTGATCCCCCAACTGCTCCCCAAGAATTGTCAGGAACGATCCCTGAAAGTAGAGTCAGGAGTAAGCTGATAGCACTATTTTGTTAAAAAAAACAAAACTACATTCCATTTTTTTTGCTGTTTTTGTTTGAGGCCACACCCAACATTGCTCAGGGCTTACTCCTGGCAGTGCTCAGGAGACTATATTTGTTGGGAATTTAACTAGGGTCATCTTCTGAAAGATAACTGCCTTTATCACTCCACTATGGCATTGGCTGATTTTCTAAATTTTTCCTTTGAAGATCTTGGAGTTCAGAAGATCACTCAACTTAAACTTAAATATTACATACACGTATAATATATGCCTTATAATGCTTTATTTGGAGGTGTTTAAAAGAGTTTGCCTCCCCGCTCGGCAAGCCTGGCAAGCTTCTCGTGTTGTATATGATATGCCAAATGCCAGTAACAATTATATTAGGTCATTCCCATGACCTAATATAATGGTTTGAGGCTCTTTATGTTCCTGTAGCAAGCCGATGCCCTTTGCTCTACTGGCATGAGACAGGACATATGGAGATATTACTGGTGCCCGCTCTAGCAAATAGATGATCAACGGGAAGATCGTGATCGTGATACACGTCTGCATTGCTGAGAATCATAAGTGTTGTGATCTAATATTTTTGTACCTGAAGACCTTTGTGTATTCATATAAAGTTAATAAAGTGATAAGAGTCCTCAAATACAGAAAGATAAATTATGAGATCCTTTTAATCTAGAAAATAAAATATAGAATAAAACCAGCATAAAGTATCCATAGCGACTATGTGAGGTTTCTCCAGTAGACAAAATGAATTAAAATTGTTCACATTTATTTTGAGTCAACTTGGACATCAGTTAAAAAATCACAAAATATACAAGGCCCATGCTGGTCCAGCTGCTTCATTTTCCAGGATTATTTATAAATCACTTTTGTTCAATAAGTAAAATTACCTCCTCTGCTAAATTTGAATTACCAGACACTTCCAAAATATTTCTGAAACCAGCAACTGTTTTCTCTTTTCTGCTTGGCAAGTCTTCAAAAACTTATTTAACACTTGTAGCAATGTCTCCAAGACTTGATCAAGCATGCGTTAGTGATTTGTTTTCCTACTATAGCAGCATTTGATTTAGAGCAGACAGTTTTTCTGCAAGTAAACTTCAAAGTGTGAAGAGCCTGAATCACATAGTTATGCACAAATGTCCCCAGACTCACGGGGCATAAAATGGTTAAAAGGCAAAGTTGTAGGCAGCTGAAGCCAATGGTGATATATGATATGGTAGGAGAAATAACCCTGAAGACATATCTCTGCCTGTTTGATTAATAGGTAGAGAGAGACTCAAGTTGTCATTCCTTTCCTGCCCAAAGCCAGAATGGTCTATATTGGGGGTCAATTTAAGATGATCATCGACCGCACCAGGGCAGCCTCTCTAATATAGAGATTCTAGGGCTTCGTGCCCATCAATTTACTTTCAAAGGCCTTGAGAACAAAACTTCTATTTTTTTATGAATTTTTCCATTCTCCTGCAAAGCAGGATTAAAGCAACTGTTAGAACCACACTGTATCTCCATAGGAATACCAATTTTATTTAGTATATTTGCTTTGATCTATCAGATAAACTCTGTTTAATGATTTAGACTACAAGAACAGAGCTATTAATTATTTAGCTTGAAAAATTATTAGTGGCACTTCTGCTCGTCTCTGTAATGTCCATAAATTTGAAGAAACAATTTAGAGGGCTGAAGATAAGGTACAGAGGTAGGGAGCACGTGTCAAATGCTGCTGACCTGTGTTTGAGCTCATGCACCACATATCATCTCTTGAGCACAACTGGGAGTAATCCTTGACCATGGAAGACAGGAGTTAGCTCTGACCATGACCACATGTCACCAAAAAAAAGGAAGAAAAGAAAAAAGAAATGATTTAGACTTCCATGTACAAAAATATCTGAATTTAGGAGCTCCAATGGACTAAAATCAAAAGCCAAAATAAGTGGATCATTTAATCAACACCCCTTACAGAAGATAATGGAGAATAAAGTTTATCTGGATTGAAGGCAGTGAGTAGGGTGGTGGCGGAGGGTGTCATCAGAAAAGACTCTAAGCTGTTACAATATGGAAGCCACTGATGTCACTCAATCTGTTCTCCTTGCCCATACATGCTAAGGACAAGAAATGTTTGTAGTACTTACTCTAGATAACTTTGTTGTTGTTTGTTTTGGAACCACCTGAATATACCCTATTGTATTCCAGGCTTACTCCTTGTTCTTTGCTCAAAGATACTCTAAGGAGTGCTTAAGGTCCATATACCAAGCCCAGGATGATCCAGGGAATGCTGCATGCAAGAATGTACCTAAACCCTTTACTAACTTTTTGATCCCTATAGGTCATTTAAAGGAGGGAAAAACCATCCCTTCCTGGCACTCTAAAACCACAAAGGTAAGTAACTTCACATCTAGGAATAAGAAGAGACAAAGTTGTACATAAGTGGGACATCAGTTTCAAGTGACGAGAATGGATACATTGGTGGCCAGAAATTAATACTGTGAAGTCTTTGCACACATGTTCAATCTTATTGGGGACAACCTGCCAGTCTTTTATGCTGGGCAATGCATTGACTGTCCCAGAACAACTCAATGAACAAAAGGTTTAACCAACATTTTACAGTGAACAATATGAGTCTGAAAGTGCTACTTTAAGACTTGGGAGGACCTTAGCATGGTATGAACTTTAAAAACAATTGATTGAAATTCTGTGGTTTACAATACTGTTCATAGTGGTTTCTCATACACATAATTCCAATACCACACACATCACTGGTGTAACCACCTCCCTTTCCCAAGACTAGAGTGCCTCTCCCTCTCAATTACTCCCCCTGACACCTCCCACACACTCATTATTATTCTAATGTGGATTATTCAAATGTGCTGGTTAGTACTTATTTTAAACATAAATGATCAATAACCATAGACAAAAAAATAAAAACTCTGCAAATGGGTGTATAGACATGGCTTATATAGAAAGGCTCCAGTGGAACCTGTGAGGGAAACATGTATAGGGGCCAGAGAGTTGCTTAGAACAGAAAACATATGATGAGAGCATGGTGTACAGTTAAGAATTGAAGAATGTAGGAATAATCACAGCAGAATGGCACATCTGGCAAGTTGCCCTCACAGTAGTCTCTCTGGTGTGATGGATAGAATTGCCAATAAATAATCACATTGTAGTCAAGCTTTAATGATGCATACAATTAAAACTGAACTCTGCATGTGGAGATTGATGAAAGCATTTCTACCAAAACCACATCTGGGTGAGGTTTTTGAAGATGGAAAATAAGATTCTGAATTTTGAGTCTCCTGCCCAAGTACTCAATATTGGGGAAAGTCCAGAGAGCACAGGATGATTGACTTCTAAGATCTAAAACTTGGTGTGTGACAGGGTGTATTCTGAGTTTTTAAAGGAGAAGCTAGGAAATTTGTCAACATATGACCTGGCTCACATCTATCTCTATGATTATCTCTAATGTTTGGGGTGAGCTGGCAATCTGGATTGATCTGGCCCCCACCATTCTCATATATGTTAGGACATGATGCTGGCTGTATCTGGGTTTGAAACCTTCAAATTATTTGATCAGAATCAGAAAGGGTTTCCTGGGCCACATAGGCTGTGGTTGAAGGAACTAGTGGAGCAAAGTGATTAAGAGTACTTTTTAAAAAGAAACTAAGGTTGGGGAATTGTGAATGGTTACTACAAATTTAATTATAAGGGATGATTAATGATACTGAAATCCATGATGGAGATGTACTAGAAGCATGGTTCAGTTCACTTCAATGTTCTGTGCCTCAGTTTGCTCACCCCTAAAATGGGACAGAAGAGGGGTACTTCTAAGAATTTTGAAACACCAAGAGTAATGCTTGCCATGTAGAATGCATGTATGGGCAATGAATACCCTACATACTACCCCAGACTTCTCACACCACAATTGCAAGAATATTTTATTTGCCCCAAGAACAGACTATGAGTTACATATCTTATTTAGAAATCTCTTTATTCTTTGGCAAAATGAAAACATTTACTAATATAGACCTTTGACTATTGAAACAATAGTGGTTCAAAGCTATTACATCTGACCAGAAAGATGAATTGAATGTCTGGCTAGCTTCATGCTTAAAAGATCTTTTGGGACCAAATGTACTACTTCAGCTAGAGTCTTTTTTGAAACAATATAGAGATTGATGACTTGGGCACAGAGCGATAGTCCAGCGGGTAGGGAGTTTGCCTTGCATGCGGCCGACCCAGGTTCTATCTTTTGGATCCCATATGGTTCCCCCGTGAACCGCAAGGAGTAATTCCTGAGCAAAGAACCAGCAGTAACCCCTGAGCATCACCGGTGTAACCAAAAACGCAAAACAAAAGAGAGAGAGAGAGAGAGAGAGAGAGAGAGAGATATTGATAACTTAGTCTAAGAAAGATTGGGGGGGAAAGCTTTCAGGTATTTAGTAATGTTACCACAGCATACAATTTAAACCCTTCTTCAAAAAATAATCTAATATAAAATATACAACACAATTCTTAGATCATTGTAATAGTAGATGTATAATCTAGGAATTCACAATCTGGCACATTTATTCTTTCTTGAATCCCACACTTAATGATACTGTTGAAAGTATCAAGACCTGAGTATTGATATATTGTCAGTATTTCCATGGTAGGCATGTCCCACTTGGGGTAGCAGCCCTATGGATAATTCTCATTGCTCATCATTGGCATGCAATTGCCAAAACAGTACTAAAAATTCCCCAGTGAGTATGTATCTCGAACTAACACACATTAGTTGATCAGTATTCTTTTCTCTTAGTATCTCTGCATTTAGATAAGTTATATAATAATATATGAATACTAAAATTATGAATCTTGAGCTATGAAAATACAAACACATGGGGCAGTAGAGAGAGCACAGTGGATGGTGCTTGCCTTACATTTGCCAACTAAGGCACATGTATGTTCCCCTGGGTCTTTCAAGTGTAATCCCTGAGTACAGAGCCAAGTATAAGCACTGAGCATTTGTGGGTATAGCTCAAGAGTAAAAAAATACAAACACATAAGTGAAGCAAGTACATGCTAATTTAACTCAGATCCTTCCCAGGGCATGATTTATTGAGCACATACTGCTTTTCCATGAGTGAATTAAAGATGAATATCTGTACAACTGGTATTCGAATAACTAAAAAAGTGGAACAAAGATGAAGTGATTTTTGAAAACAACATAGGTGGAGAATCCAATGGATATAGACTTTATACCCTGTTTATTATATACTGCCTTGTAACTGTAAATCTTTAAGACAGCAATGAACAAATTGGATACAATTATAACCTGTTGGGTGGTGCTAAACACGCTTACTACAACCACTTCCACGCTATTAACGAGGACTTTCCCCTCATTCCTGCAGAACTTCACCAAGTACTTAAGACCTGAACTATAACACCACTTTTCCAGGCAAGCCTTCCCAGAAATTCTCCATTGTAGACACACCTTACATAAAGTATGTCTCTTTTCTAACATTTATATGTGTGTCACTGTACAGCTTTCCTATGTGTATGTGTATATATAGATATGTATAAAACAAGCAATATATATATATATGAACACTCATAGGCAAGGTACACAGAGTCATATATATATATATGGCTATGAACACTCATAGGCAAGGTACACAGAGTCATATATATATATACTTTTGTGAGATGGAGCCCTCCCTTGCCTCCATGAATGTATAAAGCCCATCTAGCATTAGCATTGATGCCTTTCACATACAAGACACCATAACAATGGCTGAACATGTGAATGTATTTTAAAATAGCAATTTATGAACCTCTCTATGGTAAAATACCTAATGAAAATATCTAAATATTTTCTTTAAAAACAAGTATCAGCAATTAAATCAATTCTTTTTTTTTTTTTTAAGTATTTTATTATACCACCGTGAGATATACAAAAAAAAAAAGATATACAATTAAAAAATTCATGTTTGGGTTTTGGTCATACAGTGTTCCAGCACCCGTCCCTCCACCAGTGCCCATCTCCCACCACCAACATCCCCGGTTCCCTCCCCCTTCCCCAGCCCACCTCCTTGGCAGGTTCTTTATTTCTTTCCCTTTCTCTCTCTTTCTCTTTTCCTTCCCCCCAGACTATGGATTACAGAACATACATTAAAAGGTTGTCATGTGTATCCTTTTGCCTGTATTTAATGCTCAGTTCTAGGTTGGCACTAGTACCCTCAACAATTATTAGCACCCTGTTCCATTTTCTGTCTTACCTAACCTCTGACTCCCACACGTTTGTGATAATTTCCACCTTTGACAAGACCTCCTGATATATGTTTCACTTGACCTTGGATATTGGTATCATAATATGTACATATATATTTATGCCATGCAAATAAATGCAGTCATTCTGTATCTGTCTCTCTCCTTCTGGCTAATTTCACTCAACATAATCTTCTCCATGTCCATCCATTTATAGGCAAATTTTATAACTTCATTTTTCCTAACAGCTGCATAGTATTCCATTGTGTAGATGTACCAGAGCTTCTTTATCCAGTCATCGATTTTCGGGCACTCTGGTTGCTTCCAGATTCTGGCTATTGTGAATAATGCTGCTATGAACATAAAAGTAGGGATGGTGTTTCTGCTGCGTATTTTTGGTTTCCCAGAGTAGATTCCCAGTAGTGGTATGGCTGGGTCAAATGGGAGTTCAATTTCTAGTCTTTGGAGGAAAGTCCATATTGTTTTCCGGAAAGGCTGTACAGGCCGGCATTCCCACCAACAATGGATGAGTGTCCCCTTTTCCCCACATCCACGCCAGCACTTGTTGTTCTTGCTCTTTTGAATATGTGCCAGTCTCTGTGGTGTAAAGTGGTATCTCATTGCTGTTTTGATTTGCATCTCTCTGATGATTAGTGATGATGAGCATTTTTTCATATGTTTTTTGGCCAAATTTCTTCCTTGCTGAAGTTTCTGTTCATTTCTTCTCCCCCATTTTTTGATGGGGTTGTTTGTTTTCTTCTTGTAAAGTTCTACCAGTGCCTGATATATCCTGGATATTAACCCCTTATCAGACGGGTATTGGGTGAATATTCTTTCCCATTCTGTGGACTGCTTTTGTATCTTAGTCACTGTTTCTTTTGAGGTGCAGAAGCTTTTTAGTTTCATGTAGTCCCATATGCTTATCCTTTCTTCTAGTTGCTTTGTTAGTGATGTTTCACCTTTGAAGATGCCTTTAACTTCAATGTCGTGGAGGGTTTTTCCTATATTTTCTTCAATGTACTTTATGGATTCAAGTCTGATATTGAGATCTTTAATCCATTTTGATCTGATTTTTGTGCATGGTGTTAGACACAGGTCCAAATTCATTTTTTTACATGTCGCTGCCCAGTTTTCCCAACACCACTTGTTGAAGAGGCTTTCCTTACTCCATTTTAGACTTGTTGCACCTTTATCAAAGATTAAATTATCATGTTTTGAGGTTGGGTGTCAGGATACTCAATTCTATTCCATAGGTCCACAGGTCTGTTTTTATTCCAATACCATGCTGTTTTAATTACTACTGCCTTGTAGTACAGTTTGAAGTTGGGAAAGGTGATGCCTCCCATCTTCTTTTTCCCGAGGATTGCTTTAGCTATCCTTGGGGGTTTATTGTTCCATACAAATTTCAGGAGCCGTTTGGTCAATTTCTTTGAAGAATGTCATCGGTATCCTCATAGGGACTGCATTGAATCTGTATAGAGCTCTAGGGAGTATTACCATTTTGACAATGTTGATTCTCCCCATCCATGAACAGAGAACGTGTTTCAATTTCCTTGTGTCCTCTTTTATCTCTTGGAGCAGTGTCTTGTAGTTTTCTTTGTACAGGTCCTTTACATACTTGGGTAAGTTGATTCCTAGGTATTTGATTTTCTGTGGCACAATTGTGAATGGAATAGTTTCCTTAATATCCCTTTCTTCTCTTTCGTTATTTGTATATAGGAAAGCCACTGACTTTTGGGTGTTGATTTTGTATCCTGCCACTGTACTATATGCGTCTATTGTTTCTAGGAGTTTTTTGGTAGAGAGTTTAGGGTTCTCTAGGTATAATATCATGTTATCTGCAAATAATGATAGCTTGACTTCTTCCTTGCCTATCTAGATGCCCTTGATGTCCTTTTCTTCTCTGATTGCTATGGCAAGTACTTCCAGTACTATATTGAATAAAAGAGGTGAGAGGGCAACCTTGTCTTGTTCCTGATCTCAGGGGAAGGCTTTCAACTTTTCCCCATTTAGAATGATGCTTGCTGTGGGCTTTTGGTAGATAGCTGAAACTATCTTGAGGAAAGTCCCTTCAATTCCCATTTTCTGGAGCGTTTTAATCATGAACGGATGCTGGATCTTGTCAAATGCTTTTTCTGCGTCTATTGAAAGGATCATATGGTTTTTAATTTTTCTTTTATTGATACGATGTATTATGTTGATTGACTTGCGAATGTTGAACCATCCTTGCATTCCCGGATGAATCCTACTTGGTCATGATGTATAATCTTCTTGATGAGTCTTTGGATTCTGTTTGCTAGTAATTAAATCAATTCTTAACACACACATTTGAGATCACACCATAGAAGATTCCTCTTCCAATTTTTCCTAATTATTGTTTTAGTATAGCTAACATTTCAGTGAGCACAACTTAGGTGTGCTCACTTTGTGCAAATATCTTAGAATTTTTTATTCTATTTAACCCTAACAGAGACCTCTTATTCCAACACAGTCCTTTCCTCATTGACAGGGAAGAAAAGAGAAACTTCAAAAGCTAATTTCACTTGCCTTATAGGAAAGTTTGCATTTTAACTATTGTCTCTTGTTCCAAACCTTACCTTATCATATTTTATAATGTAAAGCTATGATATTACAATTATTTTTCTGGATTTCAAATGAGTCTGTAAATATCAGTTCAACATGGGAAGAGTATACAATCATGAGCTGCAGGTTGTGACTCATACTTTTATCAACAACCTAAATTCTTGGGATCCTTCTAAATTAAGGTAACACCCTATTAGTTACCTTAATTTCATTTGCACTGAAATATGTATTTACAGAGCATGGAAATTAACAGTGCTTTTCTGGTATATGATTTAGATTCATTATGCCAAATCATTTGGAGCTTTGACATTGTTTCTATTTCAAGAAGCAAAGAAGCATAATTTTGCATCAGTGGAGGCATTCCAAAATTGAATTCCTAAGATAGAATACAAAAGAACAAAGTTATAAATATCAACTGATACAAGCGAAGTTAAGGTTCTAGACTGTAGATGTGGGATTAGAGTAAACACCCAAAAAATTCCTTTGTCTAAATATAAATAGTATAGCAATAGAACATCAAAATCTGAATTTCTCTAGAACATTCTACAATGTGGGACTTCAACAAACAACTTTGAAAAGACGAAATCAACATGTAGAGATTACTTGATTATTAGGGGGAAAGACATTATAGACACAAGTTTGACCTATTCATCCTTTTTGCTATTCATGAGAAAGTTGATTTAAAATATATCTTTGATTATATATCAAAGTAGATCTGTCTTCACTTACATGAAAAAATCTAAATAATTTCAAAGCTGAAGAAATTCTCTAATCTGTCACATATCTAATGATGTCAACTGCATATTCTTCCTTGTATTGTAGTCAAAATTACATATTTATGTGATTAAAGAAATCAGCAAATAATCTTAGACACCATATTTACAGAAATTACTTATAGTATACTAAAACTTTCTATCTGTCTTTAAATTTTTCCGTAGTGAACAGTAATAAAAATAGTGAGAGATTTCTCAAGATAACAACTCATATCTATTCTAGTGTAGTTTCATGTGATAAACTGCACTGAGGGAGACACTTATCATATCAAACACCATAAATCCTTGGGAATGAAAGAAGAAACTATTTCTTAAGTTCACAAAGACATGCAAGTTCTCTTTCTGGTTTTATATTTTCTAAAATTAAATACAACAAGGAGGCTCTTCATTCATCTTAAGATCTCATGATTTATATTGCTCTATATACTACAAATAAATTTTGACTTCAGTCAGCTTGCTGAAGAAGAGCTAGTACTGAAGAAGAATATCTCCAAAAACTGAAAATAAGGTGCTGACCTGTGATAGATGTGCTGTAGCACATGCCCTTCAGGTGCAATGCCCTGAGATCAGTCCCCAGTACTGCAGAGCATCAGTGGGTATGGCCCCTGAGCAACTGAATAAAATTAAAATCAGTGGAAAGAAGAATATTATCACTATAATACCATATACAAAAAATCAGTTCAGTCAAATTCTTAAAATTCAGAGATAAGAGTCTGAGCATGCATAAACACACATATAATACACTAAGAGTTGTATGGCCATAAGGCAAAAAAATAGTTGTTAATTTTGCCAAACCACCAGTAGGATGCCGAAATATATATGAGATATAAGTTTTTGAACTCAATGTGAAAGGGAAGGAAAAGAGATAGGAGAGAAAGGGAAATAAAAAGAACCTGCCATGAAGACAGGCTAGGGGATGGGGAGAGAATTGAGGACATTGGTCGGGGAAATGGGCACTGATGGAGGGATAGGTGCCAGAACACTGTAAAACTAAAACCCAAATATGAACATCTTATGAACATCTTTGTAATTGCATATCTCATGGTGGTATGATGAGTGCCCAGACACTCATGAGGCGCCCGGGAGGCATGGCGGGTTCTGGCCCTGGACTGCCACCCCAGCAGAGCCTCTCAACAAGCCAGACGACCCCCTACCCCATGGGGGACGCCATTTTCCACATCCGACTTCCTCTCGTCACAACTCCACCTAGCAGACCAGACTATCACAGCCCGGATCATTGACACCCACCCTGCAGCAGTTTTTTTTTTTTCAATCCAGCACAGGTATGCTGAACCAGAGACTCTCAGACATGGGGCAGAGCAGCTACTTGCTCTCCCTGTGCCCAGCCACTCATGAAGCGCCCCAGAGGCATGACAGGTTCTAGCCCTGGACTGCCACCCCCAGCAGAGCCTCACAACAAGCCAGACGACCCCCACCCCCCCGTCTCCATGGGGGGCCGCCGTTTTCCACATCCGGACTTTCCTCTCGTCACAACTCCATGCAGCAGACCAGACTATCACAGCCTGGCTCGTGTGGCTGCTAGCGGCCACGCGGTTCATCAATAAATGCTTTATTTAGAGGTGACTACAAGAGTATGCCCCCGCGACGGCAAGCCTGGCAAGCTGCTCGTGTCGTATCTGATATGCCAAATACCAGTAATATTTATATTAGGTTATTTCCATGACCTAATATAATGGATTGAGACTCTTTATGTTCCTGAAGCAAGCAGATGCCTTTGGGTTCTATTAGCATGAGACAGGACATATGAAGATATTGCTGGTGCCCGCTCTAGCAAATAGGTGATGAACGGGAAGATAGTGATAGTGATGGTGGTATAATAAAATACTTTAAAAAAAAGCATGTGAACTTTATGTTGTTCTTTGAAATATCAAAAGCATAGGATAAAAATTATCATATTTTCTACTCTCATCCTGGAAATACAACAAGCCAAGATGACAGACATTAGAATCACACAGTTTTCTTGTCAATTGTCAACATATTTTGGCCATAATAGAAACAATTCTATAATTGTTCTGAGGTGTTGCTTTACTTTCATCATTTATATATTTATTTATTTATAGTTGAGTTGCCATGAATTTACAGTTATTCATGACTGGGTTTTATGCATATAATGTTCCAACACTGATCCTTCACCACTGTTTTCTCCCCTACACCAATAAACTCAAACCCAGTTAGCCTCCCACACATCACCAGTCTGCTTCTATGAAGACACACTGTGTGTGTGTCTTACACTCTGATTCTATGGTTTACAACACCATCACTGATAGTGTTTTATACATAATATTTTTTCCATCTTTCAGCTCCTTCTCACCTCCCATTGAATGCTTTTCTTAAGAGAGCAAGAATTCTGTGTGAGACTCTCTAACTCTAGCTAAATTCACTCAATATGATACTCTTCAAATCCCTCCACGTAGCAGTACATTATGTGATTTTATCATATGGCAATGTAGTAATCCACTGTGTATATGCACCACGGGTTCTTCATCCTGTCATCTACTCTTGGATATTTGGGTTGTTTCCAGATTTGGGCCATTGTTGGTAGTGATGCAGGGAACATAGGGATACAAATGTCTTTTTCTTCATTATATTTCTGGAATCTGGGTTATATTCCAAGAAATGGGGTTACTGAGTCAAATGGTAGCTCACTTCCTAGTTTTATTAGGAATGTCCAGATTGTTTTCCAAAGAGGCTAGAGTAGTTGACATTCTGAACAGCAGTGACTGAGAGTCCTTTTCAGCATTTATACCAACTCTAGTTGTTTTGTTCTTTTTGATGTATGGAAATCTCTGTGGTGTGAGATTTTATTTCATTGTTGCTTTGAGTTTCAACTCCTGGAATATTAGTGATGCAAAGAATTTTTTATGTGCAAGTGCATTTTAGTCACTTGTATTTTTTTTCTTTAGAAAGTTTCTATTCATCTTCTCTCCCCATTTTTCAATAGGTGTGCCTGGGTTTTTTTTTCCTTGTAAGTTCTACCAGTGTTATATATATTTGATATTAACCTCTTATCAGATGAGTTGGGGACAGATGAGTACAGTTTCTTTTGAGGTGCTGAAGCTTCTTAATTTAATGTAGCCCCATTAATCTAGTGAATTTTCATCATTTAAATTAAAGAGTGCCATCAGTTCTTTTCTGAGATGACTATGATTGGTGGAATTATGAGTATCAGCACACAAGGAAATATTAAAGTAAGTTTAAGTGATATAAATTAAGTTGTTTGCATTGGAGAGAAATTAAAAAAACACTATGGATAGTGAATGAGATGGTCCATGTGAGGAAGCACTGTCAGGATTGCTGGAGAGGAACCAAACTTGCAATAAACAAATATAAAAGGTATTTTAGGAGCTAAAAATCTTTCCAAGTACAATGTCTCTAGCATTTCTACACTTTTTAATCTGTGTTGATTTTTCCCTCGAGTGAAACAAAGCTAAAGCATTGTCAGTGGATTCTTTTTGATTTCCAATCCACTCCAGTTCTTCCCTGAGAAGACAAGCTTCTCAGCATTTGGCACTGAGTATGGTATTCACTTATGGTGTTTATGCTTTTCCTCTACTATATTAAGAAATGTTTGTTTACTCCTACCTAACTAAGGGATCTTACACATTTTCAATATTGAATTAAGTTTTCAATTATATTGAAAATAGAAAAATGAAAAATATGATTCAAGATAAACTGTTTCCTCTTATATAAAATAAACCCAATTGTTTCATGTCCATAGTTAAAATATACATATAATCCATTGGATAAAAGTTTCCTCATGTCCATAGTTAAAATGTACATATAAAGTTTCATGTCCATAGTTAAAATGCACATATAATCCATTGGAAAATTTCATTTGGGAAGAAAAAGGAGTTGAATGACCTGCTTTTTTTTTTTTTGCTCTTCATGTGTTTAAATATAACTGAGAGGCAAAAAGAGGTGCAAATAGTAAAGAGAATATTGCTGTTTGTCATTTAAAAAAAAGTTTCCTCATCAAATGGTTTTAGTCATTATATATTTATGTACTTTTTAGGCAAAAGTTTGTTCATTATGAAAAAGGGGACCAAAGTGTTTGAATTTTCTTTCCTAATTAAACAGTTGGCTTAGGTAAGGTTGTTTCTTTGATATCATAGAAGACATGAAAGCAAAAAATTCTTATTTCTAACTCAAGGGTTTCATGATTATTATTCATAATAATTAAGTTTTTTGTAGATGAACGACTCTAACTCACAATACTTATGTTTCTTATTGAATGTATTAATATTCTTTGGAATATTAAACAAATTAAAATAAACTTAATCTTAATGAATAGGAAAGGCCTGGAAGAATGGAACACATGCAATTCTTTGCCCAACAATAGGATATTATCCTCTGTCCAAAGT
Organism: Cryptotis parvus; assembly: GCA_021461705.1. Taxonomy (NCBI): domain Eukaryota; kingdom Metazoa; phylum Chordata; class Mammalia; order Eulipotyphla; family Soricidae; genus Cryptotis; species Cryptotis parvus. Next base: position 2,546 of record JAJIBD010012702.1, on the reverse strand, counting down.
CTGAAGCCCACACAGCATTTAGAATAAGGATTGAAGGGTCAAAAAGTGCTCTTTAATTTGTTACAGGATATTAATATTTCATGGAAAGTCAATTTTGTAATCTCTATCTAAGCCAATACCCCCAGGGTATCTTTTACAGAAAAAAACAAGCTTATAGGGTTGAGCAGATATCAACCCTGTTGTCAGTAAGTAAGCAGATACACACAAATGGTATCACAATGTACTCATGCAAATAAAAATTAGGATAATAATTATAAGGAAACAACTGGTCAAAAGAAAACTAGTTTTTCTAGATTTTTTTTGCCGAATCTCTCTGAAAGGCTGCCTCATTATACACTTATAATCAGAAGATTTTCTGGCCATACAACTCTATACACTTCAGCCCTCTATTGAAATAGGAAATAAGTTTCTTTAACCTATTTTAATCAATAAATAGAGAAACCAAAAGTCCATCTATACAAAGTTTATTATCCATTTACTCTTTATGTAAATACATTGAGGTTATTTTTTGACAGACAGAAAATTTAAAATGGTATATTATCACTTCTCAATTAAATGCAAATAGATTTTAGTTTTCAGCCTTCAAAAGTAGTAACTGTGCAATAAAAATAAAAATATAACCACTTTATGTGACACACAGTTAAAGCTGTGATATTCATATTAAATTGCTATCCAGGGTAACTGATCACTCTCCCGTCATCACATACCGGCAAGTTTTCTGCTAATGTCCTGTTCTGACCATTCAAGCAGTTTTTGCAATAGAGTACAGAGATTAGTCTCTTAAAATACCACTGTTTTTTTTCTCCTCAGAACTCAAAATGATCACATTATTCAAGAATACAGTGGATTCCATTACTCTACTGGAAACATGTTCTCTGAGTCCCACACTGAAATGGTCCTTCACTACAATTCAACTCTGTAAGGAATGATCAGCTAATACTCAAACCACCTCTGGCTACAAAATTCAGGAGAAAAGGAAAATACTATTTTTCTACTCAAAAATTTCAAGCATTTTTTCTCCATGGGTACAAAAAGAGCTCCTCATGAAAGGCATGAGAAAAACTATACTTAAAAAAGTTCAAAATGATGCAGCCAGAAGACAATATTGTGGTCATATTTAGGACATGGTACTTACTTTTGTTAGTCAGTTGCTTGAAGTGAAAAATGCCCTTAGCTTTGGTGGGACTAAAAGCTAGTAAAATTATTATTGATTCTCCAGAGAACGAAGTTAAGGGTGAAGTTTAACACATCTCCACTATTTTCCACAGGCTGTTCTTTCCAGAGTAGTTACTTCCAAGCCCAAGGCAATCAATCTGGAGAAAAACTGAAGAGAAAGCTCAAGTCTTAAATTCTGTAGAAGTGTATCCAGGATCTCAAACCCGATTTCTGTCGGCCTTCAAGCAGAAAGAATCCCTAATCTATAAATATCAACACAGAGCAGTAAGTGGTGGAGGAATAGCTCTGGTACACTATACTGCAGTCATGACACAATAGTTTGGACCCAAGACTTTTCATATGGCTGCAACTTCTTCATTTGTATTGCTTTTAAAGTCTACTTCACAATGGCTAGTGTTCCTTTCCCAGATAGATAGAATGACCAGCTCTGTTTTGCCCCAAACTATGAGTGCTTAAGTCCCTGGAAAGGCCCACACTTGTTTCATATAACGATTCTTGCTGTTTAGTAAGGCTCAATTCAAATAGAGTAGACTTTACATAACATAATTTAACACTACATATCAAAACTGTAAATATATATTTTGATCCAGAATTTCAATTTCTAGAAATTTATCATCTATACATATTTGCCACATATAAAATGAATGTTTGTACTTATATTCATAACAGCAAGCACTGCTTTTTGATAGCAACAGATGAGAAAGTATCTAAATGTTTATCAACAAAGGATTGGTTAAATATATAATGCTACACAGTAAAAGAGAACACTGTTGCTGTGACAAAAATTAAGAATAAGTAAACTCTTTTTTCCAGATATAGAAACATCCTCAAATAAATTGTAAATGATGCATATGGTAAGAGACTTTACCCTTTAGGATATTTGAGGGACAGAAAAATAACAATAATTAAATATATAAAAATTGAGCTGAATAAGAGTAAATATCTTAGAGAATTTAATATTCATTAAGAAACTAACACAGAAATGAAACTCAATATAATTTGAGGTTATATTTTATAATTCAATATAACCTGAGATTTTTCAAGATGAATTTAAAGTAATGCTGTAAGTTGTTTATCTAAAAAAAGAATCAACTCAATAGTTATGAAAATACTCAGTTTATGAAAATAGGTAAAATGAAACAAAGTAAGTCTATTAACTGATTTCCAAGACTATTCATATTGTATTCTAGGGTTACTTATAGCTTACTTTAAATATTTTTAAAACTCTATAATGTTGTGAAGAAACTGATAATCATCAACACAGTATTAGAGCAATCATTTTATCTCTATGGACCTAATCTTATTAGTAAACTAGAAAGATAAAAACTAAGCAAAAATTATCATTAAGAGTTCTAATTTTCCAGATTGCC
>JAJIBD010012701.1:0-37932 GCA_021461705.1 Cryptotis parvus | reverse complement strand
CTCAGAACCCTGAGGCCCCAGCCCCGGTCTATACCACATGGGACTCCGGAACCCTGAGACTTCAGCTCCTGGGTCTATACCACACGGACTCTGGAAACCCTGAGGCCTCACTCAGCTCCCGGTCTATACCACACGGACTTCAGAACCCTGAGGCCTCACTCTGCTCCCCGGTCTATACCACACGGACTCTCGGAACCCTGAGGCCTCAGCTCCTGGGTCTATACCACACGGACTCTCGGAACCCTGAGGACTCAGCCCTGGCTCTATACCACATCGGACTCTCAGAACCCTGAGGCCTCAGCTCCCGGTCTATACCACGGACTCTCGGAACCCCTGAGGCCTCAGCTCCTGGGTCTATACCACACGGACTCGGAACCCTGAGGACTCAGCCCTGGGTCTATACTCACATGGACTCAGAACCTCTGAGGCCTCAGCTCCCGGGTCTATACCACACTGACTCAGAACCCTGAGGCCTCAGCTCCTGGGTCTATACCACACGGACTCGGAACCCTGAGGCCTCAGCTCCCGGGTCTATACCACACGGACTCTCAGAACTCTGAGGCCTCAGCTCCTGGGTCTATACACATGGACTCGGAACCCTGAGGCCTCAGCTCCTGGGTCTATAGCGCACGGACTCGGAACCCTGGAGGCCTCAGCTCCTGGTCTATACCTACATGGACTCTCGGAACCCTGAGGCCTCAGCTCCCCGGGTCTATACCACACTGACTCTCAGAACCCTGAGGCCTCACTCAGCTCCCGGGTCTATACCACACGGACTCGGAACCCTGAGGCCTCAGCTCCTGGGTCTATACCACACGGACTCTCAGAACCCTGAGGCCTCACTTAGCTCCCGGGTCTATACCACACTGACTTCTCGGAACCCTGAGGCCTCAGCTCCTGGGTCTATACCACACGGACTCGGAACCCTGAGGACTCAGCTCCCGGCCTATACCACACGGACTCTCAGAACCCTGAGGCCTCAGCTCCCGGTCTATACCACACGGACTTCGGAACCCCTGAGGCCTCAGCTCCCGGGTCTATACCACACAGACTCTTCGGAACCCTGGAGGCCCCAGCTCCCTGGTCTATACCACAGACCCCGGAACCCTGAGGCCTCAGCTCCCGGTCTATACCATCACAGACTCTCGGAACCCTGAGGCCTCAGCTCCAGGTCTATACCACACGGACTCTTGAACCCTGAGGCCTCAGCCCTGGTCTATACCACACGGACTTCGGTAGCCTGAGGCCTCACTCAGCTCCCGGTCTATACCACACGGACTCTGAACCTTCAGGCCTCAGCTCCCGGTCTATACCACACGGACTCGGAACCCTAAGGCCTCAGCTCCTAGGCCGGCACCACACGGACTCTCAGAACCCTGAGGCCTCAGCTCCTGGGTCTATACCACACTGACTCGGAACCCTGAGGCCTCAGCCTCCGGTCTATACCACACGGACTCTCAGAACCCTCAGGCCTCAGCTCCCGGGTCTATACCACACGGACTCCGAACCCTCAGGCCTCAGCTCCTGGGCTCTATACCACACAGACTCTGAACCCTCAGGCCTCAGCTCCCGGGTCTATACCACACGACTCGGAACCCTGAGGCCTCAGCTCCCGGTCTATACCACGGACTCTCGGAACCCTGAGGCCTCAGCTCCCGGGTCTATACCACACAGACTCGAACCCTGAGGCCTCAGCTCCCGGGTCTATACCACACAGACTCTCGGAACCCTGAGGCCTCAGCTCCCAGGTCTATACCACACAGACTCGGAACCCTGAGGCCTCAGCTCCCGGGTCTATACCACACGGACTCTGGAAGCCTGAGGCCTCACTCAGCTCCCCGGGTCTATACCACACGGACTCGGAACCCTGAGGCCTCAGCTCCCGGGTCTATACCACACGGACTCGGAACCCTGAGGCCTCAGCTCCTGGGTCTATACCACACGGACTCCCAGAACCCTCAGGCCTCAGCTCCCGGGTCTATACCACACGGACTCGGAACCCTGAGGCCTCAGCTCCCGGGTCTATACCACACGGACTCCCTGAACCCTCAGGCCTCAGCTCCCCGGTCTATACCACACGGACTCGGAACCCTTCAGGCCTCAGCTCCTGGGTCTATACCACACGGACTCTCAGAACCCTGAGGCCTCAGCCCTGGTCTATACCACACGGACTCTCGGAACCCTGAGTCCTCAGCTCCCGGTCTATACCACACTGAGTCTCGGAACCCTGAGGCCTCAGCTCCCGGGTCTATACCACACGGACTCTCGGAACCCCTGAGGCCTCAGCTCCTGGATCTATACCACACAGACTCGATCCCTGAGGCCTCAGCTCCCGGTCTATACCACATGGGACTCCGGAACCCTGGAGGCCTCAGCTCCTGGGTCTATACCACACAGACTCGGAACCCTGAGGCCTCAGCTCCCGGGTCTATACCACACGGACTCTTGGACTCCCGAGGTCTCAGCACCTACACGGGTTCCCCATGAGCACAGAGGGAGGACGTGGCAGGGGTCTTTTCTGTGATATGCACTGACCTACCCTGCCCCCACTGCCCTCTGGAGTCGCCCCGCTAGGGACAGCCTTGGCCTCTGCACTGGGCGGTGCCGAGAGAGCGATGCGGACTCCGGCCTCCTCCTCGGTGCCTGGGGACTGCGCCGTGCCCGGCCGCCTGCAAGCCCCGCTTCCGCCAAGCTGGCATCCAATTTTTTTTAATGAACATTTAATTAATATTAATGTTATGCTAACAGAATACATTGATTAAATAACTCCCGCAATTCATTAAGTCTCTTGCTAGAATGCAGCTAACTGAGCACGCTCTGAGATGCCCTCGGAAGTTGCAGAATTACAGGATAACTTGTCAATTCTGCATGGCACCCCGCCGCGGTGCCCTCTATGCTCCTTGCCCGCACCGAGGGCCTGGCGGGACTTTGCAGGTGACACCGGCACTCAGAGCCCCTCACTAGGGCCGCACTGTGAGAGGTCATGAGGCTCAGGGGCTCTGGGTCACTCAGCTCTCCTCCTCCCTGGGCCGCACCGTGAGAGGTCAGTGAGGCTCAGGGCTTGGGTCACTCAGCTCCTCCTCCCTGGGCCGCACCGTGAGAGGTCATGAGGCTCAGGGCTCTGGGTCGCTCAGCTCCCCTCCCTGCAGGACTCAACGCCTGGACGTGCAGGAGGCAGTGGAGCGATAGGGACATGCGGAGGGCGCGAGCTTTGCACACGGGTGCCTGGATGGAATCATGCCCTGGCTTTGCACACGGTGCCTGGATGGAATCATGCCCTGGCTTTTGCACACGGCCCCTCTGGATGGAATCACCCCCCTGGCTTTTGCACACGGCCCACCTGGATGGAATCACCCCCTGGCTTTGCACACGGCCCTCTGGATGGAATCACCCCCTGGCTTTTGCACACGGCCCACCTGGATGGAATCATGCCCTGGCTTTGCACACGGCCCTCTGGATGGAATCATGCCCTGGCTTTGCACACGGCCCACCTGGATGGAATCACCCCCTGGCTTTGCACACGGCCCACCTGGATGGAATCACCCCTGGCTTTGCACACGGCCACCTGGATGGAATCACCCCCTGGCTTTGCACACGGCCCACCTGGATGGAATCACCCCTGGCTTTGCACACGGCCCACCTGAATTCCATCGCCCACATCCCAAAGGCTCCCCTGAGCCTGCCAAGCGTGATCCCTGAGCGCAGAGCGGGAGTAGGCCCTGAGCATCACCAGGTATGGCCAGAGAAAGCAAAAACCAACAGAACCCAGGAGAAAGCTCCCAGACCCTCCGGTCACTCAGAGCTGCCTGACCCCCAAGGGACCTCGGGTGGGTCAGTCATGGCAACTGGATGAGGCAGAGCAGATGCAGGGGCCCGCCTGGCCCCCAGCAGCAGCAGCCCGCACCCCTCAGACCACACCTGACTCGCCTCCGCAAGCTCCCGGGCTGGGCCCCACCCACCACCCAGCACCCGGGTTCTCAGGAGCCCCCGTGGGGAGACTATTGGGCTTTGTTGCACTCATTTTTGTTTATAAAATACTAATTACCTCTTTATTGTTTGAAGAGATTAAAAGTTAATAGGAGAAACTAAATAAACAGAACGCCATTCTGCACAAACTATATAAGCTAGTAATTAATTTCTGGCCTCCTCTGAGCTAATTAACTCATATAAAGAAATGAAGTTAATGAAGCATAATTCTAGTCATACCAGTGTAGATACAAGCAGTTTGACTTAATGAATTAATAAGATATTTCCCTTCTTCCAGGGCCTCCGAGGTGCCCCTCTTCAGAGGGCCCCTGCCCGCCTGCTTCCTGTTAAATCACTTAACAAATGGCCGGGCTGTGCACTCGGGCCCATGTCCGACCCGCATCCTGCATCCTGGGCACTTTCATCGCCCTCGTGGGGACCTGGCCAGCCCAGGAAAGAGCCCAAGCTAGGGCCGTGAGTGACCACTGTCTGCCGGCTTCTGTGGACACAGAGGTAACTGTGCCCCCGTTTCTGTAGGAGAGCACCGGACCTGAGGTGCCCCTGAAGCCCCCTGGGCTGCCTGCAAGAGGCCGGGCAGGTGAGGAGCTGGAGCTTGAGAGTCAGTGGGCGCTCCCTGCCTCAGTTTCCCCAGCGTGAGGGAGGTCTGAGTCAAGGCGGGCCCCAACCACAGCAGCTGCCCCACGGGTCCTGCTTGTCTCAGTCTTGGCATCAAAGGCGGTTTCCAATAAAGACTCAAATCCTGAAAGCACAGAAGCGCCATGGCCAGGCAGGGCCAGGTGGGGCCGAGCACTCTCAGCGTGTCCAGCCTGCGACTGTCCCTGATGGCCGTGCCCAGCCACAGGATCCCCAGCCCAAGGGGGAATCTTTGCTTGCAGATAGAGGCGGGTCTGAGATTTATTAGAGAATTAAGGCTACGTTCTTAGCCCACATCAACCTATAGGGTGATAAGGAGCGGCAGAGCGAGAGAATCTATCGACAACCCAAAACAACCCGCGTGTGACGGGCCGGAGATGATATTGGTCCTGCCCATCACTCTGAAACGCCGCATTAGCTGAAGCATCACGGACCTTTGCTCAAGGCAATGCAGCGGCTGATCAATTTTATTCCCGTCCTCCGCCAAGAGGGCGGCTGACAGCGGCTCAGAAATGTATTTCATCTTGATTTAGTAAATTTCATTTATCCGTCTCCATTATTTACTCGGATGCTCGAATAGATCTTTTCTTGCCCATTTGTTGCTAATGGGTGAGGTGGTGGCGCGTGTTGCCAGCTGTGGGCGGCTGCCTCTGGCTTTGACGGACAGCCGTGATCCTGCACTCACTCGGCCCCCGCCTCTGCGCCAGCGCCCACAGGCCCCGAAATGCCTCACTGGGTGCCACGTGTCCATGGCAGAGCCCGGAGCCCTGCGGTCACCACTGCCGGACGCTGTGTGGCGAAGGCCAGCGGGAGGAACTTGGGCTTGATGCGAAGTTCTTTCCCACACCTGCCCTGGGCATGGGGGCACGGCCAGAGACCACAGCGCCCCCTCCGAGAAGGGGTGGACCTGGAGCCGGCTCCCCCTGAGCACCCATGGCACTGCATGTCGCTGCAGACGACGGCGGCCCCAGTCCAGGACCTGCCCCCACTCACATGAGAGGGTCCCTTGGGGGCCACACCGCCCGCATGGCCGAACATGGGGACCCAGCGGCAGCCCCGTGGACCTCTCGGAGCACAGGGCATAGCCTCCAGAGCTCATCCAGACTCGGGCCTGCCCGGCTCTTCTCACACGTCTCCGGGCTGAGCCTGAGCGAGAGCTTCCGAGGAGAAGACCGGGCACCCCCACGCTAAGCCCCAGAGCAGCTACTCACGCCTCACCTTCCTCCAGATGCTCCAACTTCCCACCCGTCCACCCGCCTGGCCCCTGCCCTCTCCTGAGCCCCTGGCCCCTCCACCTGCCCGGGCCCTGCGGTCTCCTGAGCCCTCTCTGCCCCTTTGGCACCAGGGGTCTGGCTACGCCTGATTGCTGCATACACACACGCTGGCACGCACACGAGTGCCCTGTCCGGGCATAGCCAGGCCCCTCTCCCCTGGCTGGCAGGTTCAGCGGGACCCCTGAGCCTCCCTTGGGGGAGGGGGTCTGTGCCTCATCCACCCATGGGGCCTGCCTAGAGGAAATGAGGTTCGAAGGTCCTGCTGGCCCCCCAGGCCCTTCTCCCTGAATGCCAGCCTCAGCCCCTGGCCCTGGGCACCCTAAGAGACCCCAGGGGCTGGCACTATGGACCCATCCTTGGGGGGTCTCACTGGCCTGAAACCACCTCGCCTGTCCTCACCACCCCGAGGGCTCCCAGAACTTCCTCGTGTGGCCCTCAGCCTCGCACACTTGCCTGTCCCATCTTGAGGTGGGCTCACGGAGCTGCTGCATGTGCACGACAGGTGGGGGGCTGGGGCCTGGTGTGTGTCCACAGCACCTGACAGTTTGTATTTGCAGTGCCCGGTGCAGGGATGAGGAGAGGAGGGGGGAAAGGGGGCACCGTGCCTCAGAAACTGTGCTTGGGTGTGCGTGAACGTGCCCACACGCAGCCACACACACGTCACACAGGCCCAGGCGTAACCACACATGCCCACATGCACCCACACACAGCCACATGTACCCACATGTCCACACACATCCACACATGTCCACATACACCCATACATTCCCACACAAGCCACACATCCCACACATGTCCTCAAGCAACCCACACGTGCTCCCACACTCCCACATGCACCCACACGCAGCCACATGTACCCACATGCCCACATGTCCACATACATCTGTACATTCCCACACAAGCCACATCCCACACATGTCCCCAAGCACCCACACATACTCCCACACTCCCACATGCACCCACACGCAGCCACATGTACCCACATGCCCACATGTCCACATACATCCACACGCCCACATACATCCATACATTCCCGCAAGCTAGCCACATCCCACACATGTCCTAAGCACCCACATCGTACTCCCACGCCTCCCACATGCACCCACACGCAGCCACATGTACTCATGCCCACACGCATCACACATTCCCACACAGTCACATCCCACACCTCCACAAGCACCCACATGCACTCACACACTCCCACACACACAGCACCCACATGCACTCACACACTCCCACACACACAGCACCCACATACACCCACACCTACCCCCATGCACCCCCCATGCACCCACACATGCCATCTGGAGCCCACCACCCCCACCCGCCTGACACAGGCTCCTGTGAGGCTCTAGTGTCAGAGGCCAGAGGGATGAGGGCAGAGGGCGGAGGTCGGAGAGGTGGCCTCTGCCCAGACCCTGCCGCTGGAGCCTGGCTCACCGGAGGGACCCCAGCCTGGACGAGCCTCGGGTGCCTGTGAGAAGCCAGGGCCTTGCTCAGGACAAGCAGACAGAGGCGCTGGGGAGTTCCCAGCTCTCCCAGCCACGCCAAGGAGGCCCCTACACAGGCAGGCAGGAGACGTGGCACTCCCTGGGCCCACACCTGGTGCCCGGTGTTTGGCGCCGCTCACCAGCCCCCACCTTCTAATGGACGGCGTGTTGCCAAGCTACTGTCTAAGGGCATTTTATGGGTAAAACGTCTCTGGACCGTTTCCAAGACTGCTCCTGACTCCTGTTTCCCTGAACCGACCCCAAGGAATCCCTGAGGTGCTGACCAGGCGACGGTCAGGGAGCTCCCTCGGGGGTGCCGTGCCCGCCTGATGTCATCTTAGTGGGGACAGAAGCCAGCAGCGTGGTGGCAGGGCGACCGGCCGCGGGGGACCAAGAGCTTCACCCCCTCCTCGCCAAACTCTGCCAGCTGCCCAGCCCGCCTGCTCTGCTAACGCAGCTGGGAGCGAAACTGGGCCGGTTCATCAAACGCTCTGAGCGTCTTTAGAGCGAAAGTCAAATTCCATGTGTCAAAAATAACCACTTTCCAGTGTTCACGAGGCGTGGCGGCAGACTCGGCAAGCTGGCCGGCCGCAAGCTCCTGTGGAAACGCTCGGGAGAGGGGGCGGGTTTGAGGAGTGTCCAGGGCCCCATGGGGGAGTGTCCATACAGCTACTGTCCAGGGCCCCGTGGAGGAGTGTCCATACAGCTACTATCCAGGGGCCCCGTGGAGGAGTGTCCATACAGCTACTGTCCAGGCCCCATGGGGGAGTGTCCATACAGCTACTGTCCAGGGTCCCATGGGGAGTGTCCATACAGCTACTGTCTAGGGCCCCTTGGGGAGTGTCCATACAGCTACTGTCTAGGGCCCCATGGGGAAGTGTCCATACAGCTACTGTCCAGGGCCCCAAGGGGGAGTGTCCAAACAGCTACTGTCCAGGGCTCCATGGGGGAGTGTCCATAGAGCTACTGTCCAGGGCCCCTTGCGGGAGTGTCCACACAGCCACTGTCCAGGGCCCCATGTGGGAGTGTCCATACAGCTACTGTCCATGGCCCCCATGGGGGAGTGTCCACACAGCTACTGTCCAGGGCCCCTTGGGGAGTGTCCATACAGCTACTGTCCAGGGCCCCAAGGGGAGTGTCCATACAGCTACTGTCCAGGGCCCCATGGAGGAGGTCCATACAGCTACTGTCCAGGGCCCAGGGTGGCCGTGAGCTGTGACGGGTGACTTGAGCTCGCCCTGTGAGTGTGGCCACAGAGCTGCGAGCCTGCACGGCTCCAGACTCAGGGTGGCTCGCCTCTGCCCCCTCCGCCTCTCGGGCCCTGCCTGTGCTGCCTGTGTTGCTGTGGAGGTCACCAGGACCACATGTGACGGCACATGAGCAGGGGGCCCCACTGCCCTCAGCCACAGCGCCTCCACAGCAGGAACCGGGGCATTTTGAGCGGATTGGATTGATTGTGCTCGGTGGCTGTCTGGGCGCTGCTGCAAAGCCGATTAGTATGCATTGCACCCCTCTGCTATTGGGCTGGTACCAATTTGTTGTTTACTGATCTACGCTAATTCAGACAGTTTATAATATGTCAGAATTTTTCCAGGGGTTATAGAGGAGGTGCTTTGCAGAGACTCACACAGCCACTGATAATTAGTGCACTAGCCTCTGGGTCCTTTGCTGGTTTGTTTCTGCAAGGAGGGAGGGGAAACCCACCTGGGCATGTTTTTTAAAATCCAGGATTCACAGAAAACCACAGGCCATGGGTCCGTATGCACACGACACGCCAACAACCACAGGCCATGAGTCCGTATGCTCACGACACGCCAACAATCACAGGCCATGGGTCCGTATGCACACGACACGCCAACAACCACAGGCCATGGGTCCGTATGCTCACGACACGCCAACAATCACAGGCCATGGGTCCGTATGCTCACAACACACCAACAACCACAGGCCATGGGCCCGTATGCTCACGACACGCCGACAATCACAGGCCATGGGTCCGTATGCTCACGACACACCAACAATCACAGGCCATGGGCCTGTATGCACCACACACCAACAATCACAGGCCATGGGTCCGTATGCTCACGACACGCCAACAATCACAGGCCATGGGCCCGTATGCACACGACACGCCAACAATCACAGGCCATGGGTCCGTATGCTCACGACACGCCAACAATCACAGGCCATGGGCCCGAATGCTCACAACACACCAACAATCACAGGCCATGGGTCCTTATGACCCGACATGCTGACAATCACAGGCCATGGGTCCGTATGCACACGACACGCTGACAATCACAGGCCATGGGTCCGTATGCACCACGGCACGCTGACAATCACAGGCCATGGGTCCATATGCACACGACACGCTAACAATCACAGGCCATGGGTCCGTATGCACACAACACACCAACAATCACAGGCCATGGGTCCGTATGCTCACGACACGCCAACAATCACAGGCCATGGGCCCGTATGCACACGACACACCAACAATCACAGGCCATGGGTCCTTATGCACACAACACGCTGACAATCACAGACCATGGGTCCGTATGCACACGACACGCCAACAATCACAGGCCATGGGTCTGTATGCTCACGGCACGCTGACAATCACAGACCATGGGTCTGTATGCTCATGACACGCTGACAATCACAGACCATGGGTCCGTATGCACACGACACACCAACAATCACAGGCCATGGGTCCGTATGCTCACGACACGCTGACAATCACAGACCATGGGCCCATATGCACACGACACGCCAACAATCACAGGTCATGGGTCCGTATGCTCACGACACGCCAACAATCACAGGCCATGGGCCCGTATGCTCACAACACACCAACAATCACAGGCCATGGGTCCTTATGATCCGACATGCTGACAATCACAGGCCATGGGTCCGTATGCACACGACACGCTGACAATCACAGGCCATGGGTCCGAATGCACACGACACACTAACAATCACAGGCCATGGGTCCGTATGCACACAACACACCAACAATCACAGGCCATGGGTCCGTATACTCACAACACGCCAAAAATCACAGGCCATGGGCCCGTATGCTCACGACACACCAACAGTCACAGGCCATGGGTCCTTATGCACACAACACGCTGACAATCACAGACCATGGGTCCATATGCTCACGACACGCTGACAATCACAGACCATGGGTCCATATGCACACGACACGCCAACAATCACAGGCCATGGGTCCGTATGCTCACGACACGCCAACAATCACAGGCCATGGGTCCGTATGCACACGACACGCCAACAACCACAGGCCATGGGTCCGTAGTGCTCACGACACACCAACAATCACAGGCCATGGGTCCGTATGCTCACAACACACCAACAACCACAGGCCATGGGCCCGTATGCTCACGACACACCAACAATCACAGGCCATGGGCCCAGTAGGCGCACGGCACGCCAACAATCACAGGCTATGGGTCCGTATGCTCACGACACACCAACAATCACAGGCTATGGGCCCGTATGCTCACGACACACCAACAATCACAGGCTATGGGCCCGTATGCTCACGATACGCCAACAATCATAGGCCATGGGTCCGTATGCTCACGACACACCAACAATCACAGGCCATGGGTCCGTATGCACACGACACACCAACAATCACAGGCCATGGGTCCGTATGCTCACGACACGCTAACAATCACAGGCCATGGGTCTGTATGCTCACAACACGCTGACAATCACAGACCATGGGCCCGTATGCTCACGACACACCAACAATCACAGGCCATGGGTCCGTATGCACACGGCACACCAACAATCACAGGCCATGGGTCCGTATGCTCACGACACACCAACAATCACAGGCCATGGGTCCTTATGCACACGACACGCTGACAATCACAGGCCATGGGTCCGTATGCACACGACACGCTGACAATCACAGGCCATGGGTCCTTATGCACACAACACGCTAACAATCACAGACCATGGGTCCATATGCTCACGACACGCCAACAATCACAGGCCATGGGTCCGTATGCACACGACACGCCAACAATCACAGGCCATGGTTCCGTATGCTCACGACACGCTAACAATCACAGGCCATGGGTCCGTATGCTCACGACACGCCAACAATCACAGGCCATGGATCCGTATGCTCACGGCACGCTAACAATCACAGGCCATGGGTCCGTATGCACACGGCACGCCAACAACCACAGGCCATGGGTCCGTATGCACACACGCCGACACACAGACAAGTACACACTCCCCTCCACACGCCGCGACAGCCCTAAGCCCCACGCCGGAGCCTCTGCAGGAGACGCTGGTGGTCCAGGAGACCCCATGTGCCAGGCTGAAGGACAGAGACTGTCTCGTCCCTCCGCTGGGCTGCCCAGCAACACAGCAGAGTCTGACACTAATTTCGCTTTCCTGTTGGGTTTGGGCAGGAGGCTACAGCCAGCTGTGCTCAGGGCTCAGGCCTGCTTCAGACCTCAGGGCTCACCCCAGCTCAGACGTCGGGGCTCAGCCCCATCTCTGACCTCAGGGACCCTCCTGGCTCTGTGCTCAGGGACCCTCCTGGCTCTGTGCTCAGGGCTCATTCCTGGCCGTATTGGGGACCCAGTGTGGTGCTGTGTATGAACCCAGCTGTGTTTGCAAGGTGCCTCGGGCCCTCCGTGTCCCTCCCTGAGTGCAGTGGACAGCCGGACAATGATTCCTCACCTCAATCCGTCTATTGACTTAGTACTCAGCTCAGGTTACTATTCCTGGGGGCTCTGGGAGAACCCACAGAGCAGCACGTGTGAGCACATGTGGCGTGGCGCCCGTCTCGACCCCTTCAGACTCAACAAGAGGGGCCATTCCCTACACACAGGTGGTTTACCCTGCCCGACCCCACAGTGGGAGCTTCCACTCCCCACCCGAGCCCCCAGCACAGTGCAGGGCTCTGGATACAGACCTGTTGCGCAGGGTCCCTGGTGCTTCCACTGACAAGAGACTCCCCCAGCCCGGCTGAGCAGCTTCCCCTGCCATTGTGCTGCCAGGGGAGGAAGCCGGGGCCGGCCGCTCCTCGCACGGCAAAGATCAATGCAGCTAATGAGGCTCAGGTGTGGCGCAGGCGCCGCCAGCCCTCAGCTGTGATGGCGGTATGGGGTTGCAGCTCAGAGCCAGGCTTGTGCCCGCGGGCGGGAGTGTGACACAGGGGCTTGGCCCACGGGTCCTGCAGAGCGGGTGGCCCTGAGGAGAGGCCAACCCGGCCTGGCCTCGCAGGGGGCCCAGGCCGCCGCCTCAGCAGCCCCCACCCAGGGCCCAGCCAAGGCTGAGGTTCATGTCGGTAGATCCCAAACCTTCCTTTCTGAGCAATTTCTGGGCGGCGCTCAGCACCTGAACTGCACCCCAGCCCCAGGTGATGGGCGGGAGTGGGGACCAGGTGGTGGGCGGACGCTGCAGGGGAGGGGCGAGCCCAACGGCCACAGCAGGGGCCGGAAGCAGAGCAGGGGACTCGGGATTTGCCAGCCTGGAGACATTTGAGAAAAATGGGGGTGGGAGCAACAGGTCCTGGGCGTGGAGAGGTCCTGCCAGACGGTGACCCCCCCAGTCTGCCTGTGGGCTGGACAGCGACCCCCGCTGCCTGAGCCTGCCGGGGCCTGTGCCCTCAGCAGGAGGCATTGGGAGAGGTGTCGGCCGGGCTCAGCAGCGAGTGAGCTCCGAGCCCATCACGTCCTACTCGGACCAGAGGAGGCAGAACAGCAGTCAGGGGCCAGAGGGAGCCCACCGCAGCTCAGAAACGGGGCCAAGGGGCTCCTGGTCTCTGGGTGGGTCCCAGTGACCCCACTGACTGGTCATGTCAACGGCGCTCTCCTCCCTGCAAGGCCACTCCCCAAAGGAGAGTGGACGCAAGGTCTCCGTGGGGTGCACCTCTTCTGCTCCTCCCTGTGGACTCTCCATGTCGGGCACTCAGGAACCCCCCAGAGCTACAGCTGTTCTGAGTACGGATGTGGACACAGTTTCATACCTGAGACAGATGCGTGACCGAGGCCTCAGCTCAGCAGCAGCCTTCGGTGGGCCTGACTGGCCAGGCTGACAGCCCGCCTTGAGAAGGGAAATAGGGTTCATCTTCTTCCAGAACTTTCTGTCCCTGAGCTTACCAGCCCTGGGACTCACGCAGGGGTCTCCAGGGAGTGAGAAGCGCCGTGGGGTGGCTCCAAGCTGGGAGCGAGTGAGATTTCGCCCGCTTCCTCGGGAGCAAAGTTTGTGTCAGGGGCTGCCTGGCGGAGCAGAGGCCGGACAGAGCCTCGGGCGTTCTCAGGCTGCGGAGAGCGGGTGGCAGGAAGGGGAGAGTCTCCAAGCTGGTGCTGTGTTCGTCTGCATGCTCGCGCCACCCCAAGCTGCCACGCTGGGCACCAGCTCACGTGGATCCTGGTAGCGTTCCCTGCAGCCTTGCCACACAGACCACATGGTGGCGGGTCTTTGGGTGTCCGGGCTGGGCAGTGTTGGAGCCCATTCAGTCTCCAGGCAGCGTGCTTGGCTCAGCCTCAGACCCCACCTCTCCTGGGGGAGGCTGTCCCCCTCCTTGGCAGATGGTTGCAGTGTGAGCTGCTTTCTAGAATGTTCTAGACCACTCCAGCATCTATCAGTGCCATGTGGCCAGTGCTCACGTCCTGAGCCATGGATCCCCAGAGAGGAGCTCGCCATTGACAGGACAACCTGGCCCCGGAGTTCCAGCATCCCGGCTCCAAGCCCAGCCAGAAACGGCCACTCGGCTGTACGTGGTTTGGCTCTTTCTAATGCAGCACTCCATGAAACCGTACAAGAGAACTGGCCAGCCCCGCGTCTGATGGCCAGCTGAGCGTCCCGCTGGGCTTCCCTCCCTCCATGGAGCTTCGCCTGGGCTCTGTGGAGGCCGCCTGGCTACTGCCTGTGGGAAGCCTCAGCCAGTGCTCTCCGGGCCACGCCACGGCAGCCCCAGGGCTGACGTGGCACTACTGTGACCCCGGGCGTGGCTCCCTACCACTGTTCTTGGAATCCAGCAAGTCTGTGCCAGATCACACCAGCCTCACCTGCACAGGCCACGGGGTCCCGCTGCTCTGACCCCCCACCACCGGCGGCCCCCTCCTGCATGAGCAGCGTGACTTGCTGGGCCTCAACTCCTGTTTGTAAGTGTCTCTCCTCTGTTCACCGCCCGTTTGGTCCCAGCGCCGTTTGCCTGCCTTTCATCAGACAGCTGTTGGAAATTGTCTTTTACCTGGTTTATGGTTCCACCTCAGTGTGTTTCCTCTACAGAGCTGACGGTCCCAGTTTCAGTAGAATCCCCAGACCCATTCCAAGAGTCGTGTTTCATGTGTGTGTCGACAAAGCCACAGAGGAGCCCGAGTTTCCATCGGGTGTGTTGGCCTCTGATCCGTGCTGAGCTGGGTTCTGTGGACGTGTGCAACCGGGGCCCAGCTCTGCTGCTGGTGGCGCTCTCCATCACCCAGACAGCCGCTGACTGTCTCCGCGAAACTCCGCCTAGTTCTGTCCCGCTGTTCCGTGCCCTGCTCTTCCACAGAGACCACGGCTCTGGCTGGGGAACTCCGGTGCTGAGCGTCCAACTCAATCCTCTGCATTTAGCACTCTATTGAGCTTTTCCTTTTTATATTAATTTAAGAATCCATGTCAGTGTTGACAACCAGATGCCCAAACTTGGCTTACGATCAGAATGAGGTTACTGGGTGAAGCTGGAGGTGAAGGTGAGTGAGGGCTTCCGGCCAGGGGACAGGGACTATCAGTCCACCTCGTCATGTCTGTGTTCATTTCCCTCACGGACTCAGCCCAGAGTTTGATCAAGGTGATGTCTGCTTTCCTCCTTTTTAGGGCAATTTCGATGGTGTTCATAGTGGGCATAATGAACAACATGTAATTATGTCATGTGTAACATGTCATGTGACAGCAACTCCTGCTAGTATTCTTGACAGTAAAGAGAGAAAAGGAGAGGAAGGAAGGAAGGAAGGAAGGAAGGAAGGAAGGAAGGAAGGAAGGAAGGAAGGAAGGAAGGAAGGAAGGAAGGAAGGAAGGAAGGAAGGAAGGAAGGAAGGAAGGAAGGAAGGAAGGAAGGAAGGAAGGAAGGAAGGAAGGAAGGAAGGAAGGAAGGAAGGAAGGAAGGAAGGAAGGAAGGAAGGAAGGAAGGAAGGAAGGGAAGAGAGAGGGGGAGAGAAAATTCTACCGTTTGTTCTCATTTTTATTACTTTTCTCTGGCTTCAGCGTCCAGAGGGCAGAGAGTGATGGATGTTTGACTTTATTTCCTCTTCACGTGTGAGTGGTGCTCCAGGGCCCTAATCTGGCCTCCCGAATAGCACCTCTGGGGTTGCCCAGATGGTCCCTGGCAGTGTCCTCGGAGCCCTGCCGTGAGTGCTGGCCCAATGCATCTTTGAGTCTTCTGCAGAATTTAAAGTATCCCACCCAGCCTTGAACTCTAGGCACAGTCTGTGAATATACGCATTACAACCGTTATGCTCACCTTGGGGCTTTCTTGTTTTTCGATATTTATCCAGAAATGTTCTCCTCTTTCTTAGTTCCCTTCAGCCAGCTGCCCAAGCTGCGGCAGGATTAAACTTCCGGAGTCCGTCTGCGATCTCTGCTGTTTCTCACTCAGCAGTGGTCCGTGCTATCATTGCAGAATACCTGCCGCTACGTTCTTTTCCAGTCACGACGCTTAAAGCGAACGACTTCAGACAGTAACAGAGCCAGAATCACCCACTGATTAAGGGGGCGCAATGTCGCCAGGCTGCAGACCCCTGACGTTCCAGGGGGCCCCACCTAGCCCTGGGCTGCCCAGCTGCATGGCTGTCCACGAGCTCTGCGGCTCCTTGGCTCGGATCCCACCACTGAACCTGACACCTCCAACACTAGCCTCATCCTAGGAGCACATCTGAGCCGGTGTGAGGAGCACGGAGAGCCCTGGCCGCCACGGGCTCGCCATTGCCACGCTTCCACAAACCTTCTGGACTTGCAGATTGGTCAGGTTATGGAAACCTGCTGAATACTTGGAATGTTCTCACTTGCTCCTTGGTCTTTTGAGAGTGTCGTCACTGTGTTCTTAGGCCCTCAGGACATCCTGCTTGGGATGTTGGCACTGTGTCCTTCTGGGGCTTACCACAAAGTTTTTCTCATCCGTGGCAGCTGTGGAGAGCCTGGTGTGAAGCCTGTGGCTGCCTCTCGCCCACCAGCAGTGACAGTGTTAAGTCGTAAAGAACCCAGAAGCTACAGTTCTAACTACACCAAAGTCACTGGCATAAACGCTGATGCTCTGTGTCATGGTGGGAGGACAGTGTCAGTCAGGCCGCCAGGCCACAGGCGCAATCCCAGCCCTCAACCCCTGCCAGTCAGGCATAGACCAAGGGCACGATCCCAGCCCTCAGCCATGGTGGCGTCCCTGCTGTAAGGAGCCCTGTGGAGTGCAGCTGAGGTTCTGTGGGTGCCCAGGATTCAGTACCGGGCCGTTCCCCTGCTGGAACAGACATCTGGCTGTGCCTCATTGTGTTGGCGTCTCTGTATTCCGCTCGTGGGCTGGGCTGCAGCCGTGCCGTTTCTCCCCGGCTCCGGCTCTCTGCTCACGCTGTTGTGTATTTTCCCCACAAACCCACATTCCGTGACTTGAGCAGGCTTCACCCGGTGCCAGTCTGCGTGATCGGAAACGCACACTTTGTGATTCCATCTGGAGCGATCCCGTTATTTCCCTGTGTGGACCCAGAACAGGGGCCCAGTTTTGATGTGAAAGAAAGACACATTCCTTAAAGAAACAGCATCGTTCCTGAGGCACCGCGCCCCCGTATCTGGACACCTGCCTCCTGGCGCTGGCCCCGTGGCCTTTGCAAGCACCAGGGCGGTCCCGCGGCACTGGTGCGAGCTGCCTCCCTAGCCCCACCATGGCCCCATGCCCGGGTCTGCTCCTTCCCCTGTTGCATCCGCCCTGCTGAGCCACCCGCGTGCCCCCGTGCCACCTCCCGACTGGCAGCAGCGCCAAGCCCAGCGGCTCTGCGGCTTGCGCACCTTCCTCGCCTAGGGGACAGTCCCCTCCTGCCATGCGCCCCAGTCTGGGCAGGGGTGCCACCGCACATGGAGACACTGATGCCTTAGAAAAGACTGTCGAGGGACCCTTCTGTTTATTTCCTTTTCATATGCAATTCTATTGCATTTGTTTTTCATGTCGTAATGCACTCGGAGCAAAAGCTCAGTCACTGGCATCAAACTCACAGATTAAAGCAGAAAGAAATAAATAAGTAAATAAAGAAATGAAGCCGGAGTTATTTCCTTCCAACAAAGCTATCGGTGTCGCTTCGGGTTTTCAACATGTAGTAACGCTGCTCTGAAAATTACTCCGTGGCCGTCTTCGGTCGTAAGATGCACGGAGCTTGTGTCCTTACAGGACAAACACAAGTCTCTGCCCTTACAGGTCAGGAAGCTCTGGGAGCGGAGGAGCAGCCGGGGAAGGTTCCCGAACAGTCACCAGCCCAGACTCCCTCCGGCAACCACATCTTCCCTGAGGAAAGCTCCACACGCTTCCACCACCCCCCAGAGTGGTGGGTCTTATGGGGACTCCGGGAGGAACGTGGGGGCCACCGGTCTGGACGGCAGGAAGCCGCTCTCGCCTCCTCTCGTATGGATCGCCCCTCTTCCCGGCCCTCCGGGCGCAGGCGAGGCCTGGTGGGGGCACAGAAGCCGCCTCACTGCGGCGACCGGCGTCCCGTTGCCACCGCGCCTGTCAGCTGGGGCTGGAGCTATGTCCTGGCACAGAGGGCTCACAGATTCCCCTTCCCACACGACGCAGTGCGGCTCATCTGTTTCTCACATTTTTATTTGTTTTTACACATATGGGTTTATTGTGTTCACAGTAATAAGCTGTTTTTAAAAACTGAAAACATTTTACTAATTACTGAAAGAGGCAAATAAATACAGTACCAAGAAAATGTCATTTAAAATATTACATCTGTTTTCTATTTTTAAACCTTCATTACTTCCAATTCAACCCCGCTAATAACAACTTACACTGCATATTAATTGTTGAGCCGGATTTATCAGAAACTGTCTTTTATGTAAAATCATCCCAAAGATAATTCCGAGCAGGCGTGGGGGCAGCGGCTTCCTGCCTGGCAGATGCTGGGGCCACCCAGCTCCTGTCCCTGTTGCTCCTCCGGCGCCCCTGCTCGGGGCTTGCTTCTCTGGGCGAAGGAGCCACACGCCCGGGCAGCCCGAGCACCCTTTGCGCTTTTGGTGGCGGGTTTCAGCGCCCGACTCAGTGTCGCAGAGCCGGTGCTTAAGCTCTTCATGGCCGGGTCCAGGTTTTCACTGGCTCCCAGAGAGGAGCCAGGCTGTCGGCTGCCGGGCCGGGGGTTCTGGTACTGGCAAGGTCCAAGGGATCTCAGGAGCCCCACCCTTGGGTTTCTGCTGCCCCACGGAGACAGGAGCCTCTATAGCACCCACCTTGGGGCAGGGCACCGCAAAATGCCGAAGGTTCTCTCATGCCGTGTGTGACACAGCCCAGACCTGCAGCTCGCTACGAGGCCCGGTCTTCACAGCCTGGGCCTGGCCTCACCTTAGCCATGGGAACCGCTGTGAGGCCGGGCCCAGAGCGTCAGGATCTGAAAGACAGCAGGCCCTGTCCTGCCCACAGGCCATGCCCCTGGCCTCCCCAACATGTCCTGCTGCAGACAGCAATGGTGGGTCGAGTTCCAGGACCTCTGGACCGTGGGTCCTGTGTCAGCAGAAGGACGTGAGTCCAACAGCCAGCCCGGCAGCAGCGACAGCTACAGGCAGCAAAGAGAAGAGTCCATGAAGAGACAACGTACATGGGTCCAGGCCGGCTGCTCTGCTCCGGTCCATGATGTCCGGCTGTGGGGGACACGTGAACACACGCGTGTCTTTGTGAGGCCATGTGAGCTGTGGGGACACGTGAACACACGCATGTCTCTATGAGGCCATGTGGGCTGTGGGGGACACGTGAACACACGTGTCTCTGTGAGGCCATGTGAGCTGTGGGGGACACGTGAACACACGGATGTCTCTGTGAGGCCATGTGGGCTGTGAGGACACATGAACACATGTGTGTCTCTGTGGGGCCATGTGGGCTGTGGGGACACATGAACACATGTGTGTCTCTGTGGGGCCATGTGGGCTGTGGGGACACATGAACACATGTGTGTCTGTGGGGCCATGTGGGCTGTGGGGACACATGAACACACGTGTGTCTCTGTGGGGCCATGTGGGCTGTGGGGGACATGTGAACACACGTGTGTCTCTGTGAGGCCATGTGAGCTGTGGGGACACGTGAACACACGGATGTCTCTGTGAGGCCATGTGGGCTGTGGGGACACATGAACACATGTGTGTCTCTGTGGGGCCATGTGGGCTGTGGGGGGACACGTGAACACACGTGTGTCTCTGTGAGGCCATGTGAGCTGTGGGGACACGTGAACACACGGATGTCTCTGTGAGGCCATGTGGGCTGTGGGGACACATGAACACACGTGTGTCTCTGTGAGGCCATGTGAGCTGTGGGGGACACGTGAACACACGGATGTCTCTGTGAGGCCATGTGGGCTGTGGGGACACATGAACACATGTGTGTCTCTGTGGGGCCATGTGGGCTGTGGGGACACATGAACACATGTGTGTCTCTGTGGGGCCATGTGGGCTGTGGGGACACATGAACACATGTGTGTCTCTGTGGGGCCATGTGGGCTGTGGGGACACATGAACACATGTGTGTCTCTGTGGGGCCATGTGGGCTGTGGGGACACATGAACACACGTGTGTCTCTGTGGGGCCATGTGGGCTGTGGGGGACACGTGAACACACGTGTCTCTGTGAGGCCATGTGAGCTGTGGGGGACACGTGAACACACGGATGTCTCTGTGAGGCCATGTGGGCTGTGGGGACACATGAACACATGTGTGTCTCTGTGGGGCCATGTGAGCTGTGGGGACACATGAACACTTGTGTGTCTCTGTGGGGCCATGTGAGCTGTGGGGACACATGAACACATGTGTGTCTCTGTGGGGCCATGTGAGCTGTGGGGGACACGTGAACACACGCATGTCTCTATGAGGCCATGTGGGCTGTGGGGACACATGAACACATGTGTGTCTCTGTGGGGCCATGTGGGCTGTGGGGGACACATGAACACACGTGTGTCTCTGTGAGGCCATGTGAGCTGTGGGGGGACACGTGAACACACGGATGTCTCTGTGAGGCCATGTGGGCTGTGGGGACACATGAACACATGTGTGTCTCTGTGGGGCCATGTGAGCTGTGGGGACACGTGAACACACGTGTGTCTCTGTGGGGCGATGTGGGCTGTGGGGACACATGAACACATGTGTGTCTCTGTGGGGCCATGTGGGCTGTGGGGACACATGAACACATGCGTGTCTCATGTGGGCTATGGGACACATGAACACATGTGTGTCTCTGTGGGGTCAGGTGGGCTGTAGGGACATGTGAACACATGGGCGTGAGTCTCTGTGGGATCAGGTGGGCTGTAGGGGACATGTGAATACACACGTGTCTCTGTGGGGTCATGTGGGCTGTGGGGACATGTGAATACACACGTGTCTCTGTGGGGTCATGTGGGCTGTGGGGACATGTGAACACATGGGTGTGAGTCTCTGTGGAGAGGTGGGCTCGGGGGACACGTGAACCCGCGCTGTCTCTGTGGGGTCAGGACCCCTCTCTCTGTCTCATTCCAAACGTACTCAGCAAAGTGCTTCTACCACAGCACCCCCAGCCTCCCGTGGGGACCCTGGACCCCGTCTTTGCTTTATCTCCAGCTCTGTGAACATCACTATCACTATCTTCCTGTTCATTATCTATTTGCTCGAGCGGGCACCAGTAACATCTCCATATGTCCTGTCTCATGCAAGTAGAGCCCAAGGGCACCTGCTTGCTCCAGGAACATAAAGAGCCTCAAACCATTCCATCAGGTCATGGGAATGAGGTCTACAATTGTTACTGGTATTTGGCATATCAAATACGACACGGGTAGCTTGCCGGGCTCTGCCGCGCGGGTGGCATACTCTGTAGTCACCTCTGATCTTGAGCATTTATTGATGAACCGCGCGCCGGGCTGTGATAGGCCTCGCCTGCTGCTGGGTGGAGTTCTGACGAGGAAGTCTGATGTGGAAGATGGCGGACATAGCTGACTTAAAAATGGTTTTTGCCAAGACTTTAGACACTGCAGCTTTGGTGCCTGGGCTTTGTGTTTGTGACAAACGTCTCCCATTGTCACTTTGAGGTGTAGGGAAGGAAGGGAAGAGAAAGGAAATACTTCTTGGTGAGTGCGCACTGTGAGAGAGCACTGAGTCAGTGAGCACTGAGCGATCACTGTGTGAGTGAGGCACTGCGTGAACACTATGAGTGAGCACTGAGTGAGCACTGAGTGAGTGAGCACTGAGTGAGTGAGCACTGAGTGAGCACTGTGAGAGAGCACTGCATGAGCACTGTTGAGTGAGCACTGAGTGAGTGAGCACTGAGTGAGCACTGTGAGAGAGCACTGCACGAGCACTGTGTGAGTGAGCACTGTGTGAGTGAGCACCGAGTGAACACTGAGTGAGTGAGTACTGAGTGAGCACTGAGTGAGTGAGCACTGAGTGAGCACTGAGTGAGTGAGTACTGAGTGAGCACTGTGTGAGTGAGCACTGAGTGAGCACTGAGTGAGTGAGTACTGAGTGAGCACTTAGTGAGTGAGCACTGGGTGAGCACTGTGAGAGTGAGCACTGAGTCAGCATCCTCTGTAGCTTTCCATGGGCAGACTCCAAGTGGGCCATGACAAGTCACAGGCCAAGAAAAAACTCTTTCTTCAGACTGGGGCTGAGCTCAGGCCTTGATGGGTGCAGACCAGACTCTTGGGCAGGCAGGAGGTAAGGGGCGGCCACTGAGCCCACACAAGGAAGGCCCCTGTGTCCCTTCTTTGTCATCAGGCTCAACCTCAAGGCTCAGAACATTGACCAAGAAAAGCCGATTGCGTGTGTTTAAGTCAGGAGCCAACAGAAGGTGCCTGCCGGACACGGGCAGGGGGTCCAAACAGGGGCTGAGGGATAACGCCTATGTCCAGGCTACACCCAGAGGACCCTGTGATTGCAGAGCCCTGGCTGGCCTGTCCTCCACCCTCTGCCCTCTGCGTAAGTGCCGGGCACGGCGCTGGGCAGGAATCTAGCTTGACCCACAGCAGCTGAGTGCGGGCTTGTCGTGCTCACTGGGGATCGAAACGTGGTTCCAGCTCAGCAGTGGTGGGACAGTCCCACAGGGCATCGAGAGGACCCCAAGATGTGCCGGCATGCCCGGTCAGCAGTGGTGGGACAGTCCCACAGGGCATTGAGAGGACCCCAAGATGTGCCGGCAGTGCCCGGTCAGCAGTGGTGGGACAGTCCCATAGGGCGTTGAGAGGACCCCAAGATGTGCCGGCAGTGCCCGGTCAGCAGTGGTGGGACAGTCCCACAGGGCATTGAGAGGACCCCAAGATGTGCCGGCAGTGCCCGGTCAGCAGTGGTGGGACAGTCCCACAGGGCATTGAGAGGACCCCAAGATGTGCCGGCAGTGCCCGGTCAGCAGCGCCCTTGGATAAGATGACCCTGGACCTGTGCTGGACTCCGGAGTTCTGGAGGGACGAGTGCTCCAGGAAAGGGCCTGACCAGAAGTCCAGCTGGGTTCAGGAGGCTGCAGCCAGCTGTGAGGCTGTGGGGGCCCAGGGTTCTAGCCGGGCCACAGGGACGGCGTTGGGTCATGGTGGAACTTCCCAGGGACCTTGAGAGAGAGAGGCCTCTGGTGCTGGAAGACAGCACCTAAAGAGCAGGGACCTGAGCTAACACAGAGCCTGCAGGAGCGAGGGAGCTGAGCAGACAAGGAGCCTGCAGGGGCGAGGGAGCTGAGCTAACACAGAGCCTGCAGGGGTGAGGGAGCTGAGCTAACACAGAGCCTGCAGGGGTGAGGGGAGCTGAGCAGACAAGGAGCCTGCAGGGGCGAGGGAGCTGAGCTAACACAGAGCCTGCAGGGGTGAGGGGAGCTGAGCTAACACAGAGCCTGCAGGGGCGAGGGGAGCTGAGCTAACACAGAGCCTGCAGGGGTGAGGGGAGCTGAGCTAACACAGAGCCTGCAGGGGTGAGGGAGCTGAGCTAACACAGAGCCTGCAGGGGGTGAGGGGAGCTGAGCTAACACAGAGCCTGCAGGGGTGAGGGGAGCTGAGCTAACACAGAGCCTGCAGGGGTGAGGGGAGCTGAGCTAACACAGAGCCTGCAGGGGTGAGGGGAGCTGAGCTAACACAGAGCCTGCAGGGGTGAGGGGAGCTGAGCTAACACAGAGCCTGCAGGGGTGAGGGGAGCTGAGCTAACACAGAGCCTGCAGGGGTGAGGGGAGCTGAGCTAACACAGAGCCTGCAGGGGTGAGGGGAGCTGAGCTAACACAGAGCCTGCAGGGGTGAGGGGAGCTGAGCTAACACAGAGCCTGCAGGGGTGAGGGAGCTTAGCTAACACAGAGCCTGCAGGGGTGAGGGGAGCTGAGCTAACACAGAGCCTGCAGGGGTGAGGGAGCTGAGCTAACACAGAGCCTGCAGGGGTGAGGGGAGCTGAGCTGACACCGAGCCTGCAGGGGTGAGGGGAGCTGAGCTGACACAGAGCCTGCAGGGGTGAGGGGAGCTGAGCTGACACAGAGCCTGCAGGGGTGAGGGAGCTGAGCTAACACAGAGCCTGCAGGGGTGAGGGGAGCTGAGCTAACACAGAGCCTGCAGGGGTGAGGGAGCTGAGCTAACACAGAGCCTGCAGGGGTGAGGGGAGCTGAGCTAACACAGAGCCTGCAGGAGTGAGGGGAGCTGAGCTAACACAGAGCCTGCAGGGGTGAGGGGAGCTGAGCTAACACAGAGCCTGCAGGGGTGAGGGGAGCTGAGCTAACACAGAGCCTGCAGGGGTGAGGGGAGCTGAGCTAACACAGAGACCTGCAGGGGCGAGGAGCTGAGCTAACACAGAGCCTGCAGGGGTGAGGGGAGCTGAGCTGACACCGAGCCTGCAGGGGTGAGGGAGCTGAGCTGACACAGAGCCTGCAGGGGTGAGGGGAGCTGAGCTGACACAGAGCCTGCAGGGGTGAGGGGAGCTGAGCTAACACAGAGCCTGCAGGGGTGAGGGGAGCTGAGCTAACACAGAGCCTGCAGGGGTGAGGGGAGCTGAGCTAACACAGAGCCTGCAGGGGTGAGGGGAGCTGAGCTAACACAGAGCCTGCAGGAGTGAGGGGAGCTGAGCTAACACAGAGCCTGCAGGGGTGAGGGGAGCTGAGCTAACACAGAGCCTGCAGGGGTGAGGGAGCTGAGCTAACACAGAGCCTGCAGGGGTGAGGGGAGCTGAGCTAACACAGAGCCTGCAGGGGCGAGGGAGCTGAGCTAACACAGAGCCTGCAGGGGTGAGGGGAGCTGAGCTGACACCGAGCCTGCAGGGGTGAGGGGAGCTGAGCTGACACAGAGCCTGCAGGGGTGAGGGGAGCTGAGCTGACACAGAGCCTGCAGGGGTGAGGGGAGCTGAGCTAACACAGAGCCTGCAGGGGTGAGGGGAGCTGAGCTAACACAGAGCCTGCAGGGGTGAGGGGAGCTGAGCTAACACAGAGCCTGCAGGGGTGAGGGGAGCTGAGCTAACACAGAGCCTGCAGGGGTGAGGGGAGCTGAGCTAACACAGAGCCTGCAGGGGGTGAGGGAGCTGAGCTAACACAGAGCCTGCAGGGGTGAGGGGAGCTGAGCTAACACAGAGCCTGCAGGGGTGAGGGGAGCTGAGCTAACACAGAGCCTGCAGGGGCGAGGGAGCTGAGCTAACACAGAGCCTGCAGGGGTGAGGGGAGCTGAGCTGACACCGAGCCTTAGGGTCCTTGCCCGGCTCACAACACCAGGCCCAGGTTCAATGCTTCGCACCCACAAAGGCCCCCGCCCGCAAAGAGAGATCTCTGAGAACCGCTAGGTGTGACCAAAACTAAAACTCAACAAAGCCAAACTGACCCCACCGGGGTAGCGGTGTCCCCAAGGAAGAGGCCAAACAGAGCACAGGAAATGCTGACCCCACCGGGGTAGCGGTGTCCCCAAGGAAGAGGCCACCGCGTCCTGTGTGGGGGACTCCAGGCTGCGCCATTCTGAC
Source organism: Cryptotis parvus (assembly GCA_021461705.1). Taxonomy (NCBI): domain Eukaryota; kingdom Metazoa; phylum Chordata; class Mammalia; order Eulipotyphla; family Soricidae; genus Cryptotis; species Cryptotis parvus. The sequence goes on along the minus strand of JAJIBD010012701.1, from coordinate 12,408 downwards.
CCAGAATCGCCGTCTGCAGAAAGGGGCGGTGCCCGGGGCAGGACCCTTGCTCAGAGTCACCCACGAGAGGGGTGCTGTCTGTCAGGGTGGGCTGGGCAGGGGAGGAGCGGGGCAGGAGTGCCGGCTGCCTCCACCTCGGCTCCTTCCAGAACCGGCCCCAGGCCCTGCTCTGACTGTACATCGCTTCACAGCTATTTCTCTCCATTTTCTCCATCATCTCTATAACCAACTAGCAAGTATTTGAGTTTCCATTGCATTCGTGATCTTGCTCCCATTTATTTAGTTCACATAAAATTAACTTTTATCTTTTATTAAAATATCTGGAGCACTAGCTTATCTCTAGGAGAGTATCCACGTCTATTTTTTCCACCTATGTAGAGTTGCAGAAAGATTTAGAACAATATTTGTTAATGTTCATGAAGGTTATTTCTAATTATAATTTTATGCATTTCGTTATAATTATATGCTGTTATGCCGTGTCTGAATTGTTTATGGCTGCGTGTATGCATAATTTCTAGAAAAGCAATAGGTTTTTTTCTTAAGGAAACCAAAGAAGAATGGAAATAAAGATATAAACATGGAGATAGGAGTTAATTTGAGATGGGAGGGATTAGATGAATCTTCCTTTATTTCTTGTGATTTTATTTCTAATTATTCTATTTTTCTGCATCGTTTTACAATTTTTAGTGGGAGAAACCTGTGTAAAGAAGTTCTTGAATATTCAGGCCTCGGGGCCCAGCTGGGTCCTGTGATTTATGCGCCTTTGCATCTGGTCCGTGTTCCTGGAGCGCGTGTGGCAGGAGCAGGACGTGCCAGAGTCCCAGGCCAGCTCCTGCCTCAGCTGGTCACTGTGGGCTCCACGCAGGGGTGTGTCCCCCCACGAGCTGGGCGCTGGCTGGGCTCCACGCAGGGGTGTGTCCTCCATGAGCTGGTCACTGTGGGCTCCACGCAGGGGTGTGTCCTCCATGAGCTGGTCACTGTGGGCTCCACGCAGGGGTGTGTCCTCCATGAGCTGGGCGCTGGCTGGGCTCCTCGCAGGGGTGTGTCCCCACAGATCAGGGTGCTGGCTGGGCTCCATGCAGGGGTGTGTCCCCACAGAGCAGGGTGCTGGCTGGTCTCCACGCAGGGGTGTGTCTCCCACAGAGCTGGGCGCTGGCTGGGCTCCACGCAGGGGTGTGTCTCCCACAGAGCTGGGCGCTGGCTGGTCTCCACGCAGGGGGTGTGTCCCCACGAGCTGGGCGCTGGCTGGGCTCCACGCAGGGGTGTGTCTCCCACAGAGCTGGGCACTGGCTGGTCTCCACGCAGGGGTGTGTCTCCCACAGAGCTGGGCGCTGGCTGGTCTCCACGCAGGGGTGTGTCCCCCACAGAGTGGGTGCTGGCTGGTCTCCACGCAGGGGTGTGTCCCCCACGAGCTGGGCGCTGGCTGGGCTCCACGCAGGGGTGTGTCCCCCATGAGCTGGGCGCTGGCTGGTCTCCACGCAGGGTGTGTCCCCCACGAGCTGGACGCTGGCTGGTCTCCTCGCAGGGGTGTGTGCCCCACAGAGCTGAGCGCTGGCTGGTCTCCACGCAGGGTGTGTCCCCACGAGCTGGGCGCTGGCTGGTCTCCACGCAGGGGTGTGTCCCCACAGAGCTGGACGCTGGCTGGTCTCCACACAGGGGTGTGTCCCCCACGAGCTGGGCGCTGGCTGGTCTCCACGCAGGGGTGTGTCCATCACAGAGCTGGGCGCTGGCTGGTCTCCACGCAGGGGTGTGTCCATCACAGATCTGGGCGCTGGCTGGTCTCCACGCAGGGGTGTGTCCCCACGAGCTGGGCGCTGGCTGGTCTCCACGCAGGGTGTGTCCCCCACGAGGCTGGGCGCTGGCTGGTCTCCATGCAGGGGTGTGTCTCCCACAGAGCTGGGCGCTGGCTGGTCTCCACGCAGGGGTGTGTCCCCACGAGCTGGGCGCTGGCTGGGCTCCACGCAGGGGTGTGTCTCCCACAGAGCTGGGCACTGGCTGGTCTCCACGCAGGGGTGTGTCTCCCACAGAGCTGGGCGCTGGCTGGTCTCCACGCTAGGGGTGTGTCCCCACAGAGTGGGTGCTGGCTGGTCTCCACGCAGGGGTGTCCCCAACGAGCTGGGCGCTGGCTGGTCTCCACGCAGGGGTGTGTCCCCCATGAGCTGGGCGCTGGCTGGTCTCCACGCAGGGTGTGTCCCCACGAGCTGGACGCTGGCTGGTCTCCTCGCAGGGGTGTGTGCCCCACAGAGCTGGGCGCTGGCTGGTCTCCACGCAGGGTGTGTCCCCCCACGAGCTGGGCGCTGGCTGGTCTCCACGCAGGGGTGTGTCCCCACAGAGCTGGACGCTGGCTGGTCTCCACACAGGGGTGTGTCCCCACGAGCTGGGCGCTGGCTGGTCTCCACGCAGGGGTGTGTCCATCACAGAGCTGGGCGCTGGCTGGTCTCCACGCAGGGGTGTGTCCATCACAGATCTGGGCGCTGGCTGGTCTCCACGCAGGGGTGTGTCCCCCACGAGCTGGGCGCTGGCTGGTCTCCACGCAGGGTGTGTCCCCCACGAGCTGGGCGCTGGCTGGGTCTCCATGCAGGGGTGTGTCTCCCACAGAGCTGGGCGCTGGCTGGTCTCCACGCAGGGGTGTGTCCCCACGAGCTGGGCGCTGGCTGGTCTCCACGCAGGGTGTGTCCCCACGAGCTGGGCGCTGGCTGGTCTCCACGCAGGGTGTGTCCCCACGAGCTGGGCGCTGGCTGGTCTCCATGCAGGGGTGTGTCTCCCACAGAGCTGGGCGCTGGCTGGTCTCCACGCAGGGGTGTGTCCCCACATGTCCTCAGGACCTGGCGCTGCCTCAACGTCCTCTGGCGCCTTCTGATCCCAAGCCCGGATGTTTTCGTCCCCGGGCTGACTCATCACCCCACAGGCATTTCACAAGGCCGGTACGTGCCGTGCCAGACCCTGCTGATAGAACCTGGCTTTGGCCTCACCCGCCCACATGCGCATCAACTCCTGACTGGGTCTGACCTGGCGGCCTGGACGGGGGGGTGGGCTGAGGGCTGTGGGACCCTGCACTCAGCTTCCGGCCTCTGCCAGGACATCTGCGGCTGGCCGAGGGCGTGGAGCCCCGAAATCCCGAGCTGCACGCAGGGGTGTGCCCCCCACAGAGCTGGGCACTCTGTTAGATGACACCAACCTTGTAGGGAAAGCCGTTGTGCCCACGCAGTCGCAGGGTACCCACTGCTGCTGCAAGGGCATCTGGAGTGACAGCAAAGGCAGGAAGCAGAGTCTGGAACAGTCTAGAACAGTCTGGAATGTCTAGAACCGTCCGGAACAGTATGGAATGTCTAGAACAGTCTAGAACAGTCTGGAACAGTCTAGAATAGTCTAGAACGATCTAAAACAGTCTGGAACAGTCTGGGAACCAGGCCGGCCCTTCAGACAAGACACCTCAGACTTTTGCCTTCCCCTCCACACCTGCCCCACTAAGCACTCTAGGGGCAACGAGTCCATTCCCAAGGGGCCATTTGACCAGCCCCTCCTGGAGGAGGACGCGTCCCGTGAGGGTCATTCTGAGGCTCTGGAGGGCTTGGCCACACCCCATCACTCTCTCACAGGGACATGAGCGGCAGCCTCCGGGACAAGCAGGGAAGGGCACGGAGCAAGTCCACAGGAGGCCAGAGCCCGCGCTGTGGTGTGTCCACACCGTCCACACACGCCCCAGGGCCAGGCTCCGTCACCCAGCTCGTGCCCGGCCAGTGAGCTGCGCCGGCTCAGGAACACGCTCTTCATGGGCACGGTGGGCGCAGATTCTCACCAAGAAGAATCTTGCTGCAACCAAGCCTCCGCTTGGCCTGTATCCCCTGGCACCTGGCTCCGGTGGGCACCCCTGCCAGGCCTCAGACAGGATCACAGGAGACACAGAGGAGCAGAACAAACCATCTAGTGCCATGCTGGCCGGCCGCGCCGTGCCCTGCTCCCGTGCTGTGAGCGCTGCGCCTGGGGCCAGGTGGACGCTGGCTTTGGAGAGGTCTGGAATGAGCGTTGCACAGGGAACATGGGGCCTCGCAGGGGGTGGAGAGGAGGCGGGTGGGCTGGCAGCTCCCGAGGACCCTGTGTCACCAGCCACAGGGAGCAGGGACACTGAAGCTTTTGACAGAGTCGTACCCGTGCGCTGGGCCAACCAAGGACGGAGGGAGAAATTCATTCTCTGACAGGACCGTCAGCAGAATCGTCAGCAGTGATGACAACAAATCCATAGCTGGTGAAGAGCTGACAGGGTGGAAAACGAGGGCCCTCGAGGCCGCACCCCTCCCCCGTCCAGTCACGGCCCAGCTGCCTCTCCTGCCCGCCTCGCCGCCTCCGTCCTGGGCTCATGCCAGATGCCAGACTGCAGCTGGCCCCAGCCGGCGGGCCCCTCCCCACAGCCTCCTTGCTCGGGCGGGCAGGCGGGCACCCCTGCTCTTAGCGGAGCCCCGTGGAGTTGGGGCCCCGGGAGTGGGAGCGGGTGGGAGCTGGGCCCGCACAGTCAGCGCTGTGGGCCGAGGGACGGCTCCCATCTCCAGCGCAGCATGGAGCGCGCGTCCTCAACTGTAAAATGAAGGCACAGGAGCACAGCGGAAAACGTATTAGCAACAGTTAGAGCGGGGCCTCGGCAAGGGGGGGCGCCAAGCGATCGGTAAAATAATGTCTGTACAAATTGTTTTTGGTACATTAAGTACCTTTCACAGCCAGAATTAAAAAGGAGGAGGAGAAGAAGGAGGGAACAGAAACGGCAGGAGAGGCCGTGAGGGCCGCTTGGCCAGCGCTCAGAGCTGCCCACACCATTGCCCCGGCGGGCTGGTGGGTGATCCCAGACACCAGGGGCCACAGTGACCACACAGCCACACACACACGGCCGCATGCACACACACACACACGGCCGCATGCACACACAGCCACACACACGACGGCCGCATGCACACACCCACACACACACGGCCGCATGCACACACACACACACGGCCGCATGCACACACACACACACGGCCGCATGCACACACACGGCCACATGCACACACACCCACACACACGCGCCGCATGCACACATGACCACCCTCAAACAGGGCCAGATGCACAGCCACACACATGGGCGCCGACACCCACGGCCACCTTCTCAGACGTGCACACAGTCACACACAGCCACCTACATACATGACCACATGTGGGGAGGACCCACAGCCCAGCAGTGACAGTAACAATAGGTGATGCGGCAGCTCTGCCCAGCCGAGGCCCAAGCGGGCAGGTGCAGCTGTGGGGGGGTCAGAGAGAGGGCAGGGTTCCTGCACACAGGCACGCACACACATGAACATGCACACGCACACGCACACGTATACACACATGAACATGCACACGCACAGATGCACACGTATACACACTATGAACATGCACATGCACACGCACATGTATACACACATGAACATGCACACGCACAGATGCACACGATATCGCACATGAACATGCACACGCACACGCACACGATACACACATGAACATTCACACGTATACACACATGAACATGCACACGTATACGCACATGAACATTCACACATGCACACGCATACACATGAACATGCTCACGCACACATGCACACGTATACACACATGAACATGCACACACATGCACATGAGACTCACACAAACATGCACTCTCATGCATGCACACATTCACACACATGCATACACACGTGTATGGCACTCCACATGCACACACTCACACAAACACATTCACATACTCGTGTACAAACACGCACACTCACATGCCACACGCAAAAATATACATGCACATATGCACACATACATACATGCGCACTCGGACATGCATAGTCACACACACCAACACGCTCATATACACATGCACAAACACAGGTGTGCACACACACACATGCATGCTCACACTGAACATGCATGCTGGGATCTTAGAACTCAGGCCTGCTGTCCCCTCCGAGGTCACGGCCCTGAGCCTTCCCCAGCCAATGGCGAGGTTCCCTGGGGGCTGCTCCCTACAGAGGCCACTCACTCCTCGGGCCCTTGTGTCTGGGAGCGTGACTGAGACGCTGGCACCTGTCCCTCGAGGGGCAGACAGCCGTGGGGACGGGACCAGCCTGGGGTCAGCGCTCAGCGGCTGTCCACTCCCGGGCTACATTTGCTGAGTGACTCTCAGGCACCCACGGCCCCCAGCACCGCCCGTCAGCCCAGACCTAAGAAGCAGGGGAACCATGCCTCTCCCAGCTCAGCCATGGCCCGGCCATGCGCGTGTGCTTGACTCCACGTGAACACGGCCCAAACCCAGCCCGAGACCTGCGGCTCCCTGTGAACACCAGGGAACAGCGGTTGCTGGAGAGGGTCAGAGAAGCCGCGCATTGGAAGGAAAGGCGGGACGGCCTCGCGCCACGCGCTCGGGCCCAGGCCGCAGCGCCCGATTATGAATCTTTCGTTTGTTCTCGGGATATTATTTTTAGCAGATAAACACTGGGCAAATCCTGCTGCTCCATCAGCGCAGCTCTGAAATTACCCTCTCCGGGGCCCTCCCTGCGCTAAGTGACACTCTCCTGCTATTAGTTTTAACTCTAATTGCTAATTTTCTGATCTAACCTTGAAAAGAATCTGAAAACAATAGAAGGGGCTTGATGTGGCGCAGTCCTTTTTAGAAACGAGATATTATTTCCAGGCTCCGGCACCAGAGTGTTTGGGGACGCCGCTGCAGCCGGGAGGGTTGCTCACGGCACGGGCACAGACCCCAGCCCGCCTGGCCGGGCTACCTCGGGCTCTGCCTGGTCTGAGCCTCGGGGGTTTCAGACGGCTCTTCCCAAAATCAATGAACTTCAGCAACCATTTGGAAAAAAAATTTTCACATCGAAATGGAAAGTAGCGTATCGGCCCCTAGAAAACCCATCATCGACACACAGCGTCTTTGTGATCCAAGAAATACCCAGTGAAATCCATGCCCTTATCAATAACATGTCTAGCAAATAAATACTATTTATCCTTAGCAACCCATCGACAACCCTGGCTGGGCCTGGGGGTTCTCGGCTTCCCCTGACCCTGCCGCTAGGACCACGGCTGAGACTCTCAGCTGTGCATTTGGAGAGACCGAGGGGAAAAGACAAGAAGGGGAGGAGGGGGCGCCCGAGGCTGCTGGAGACGCGCCCTCCTCTGTGACGCTGCCGGAGGACAGTTCGGGGGTGGTGTGGGTGCGACGTGCCCCTGAGCTGACGGCGGATGTCAGGCAGTGAATCTGCAGCCCCGTGAAGTTCAACAGGCCGGCGAGCTGCAGACTCACAGCTGTGGGTGCAGGGAGAGCCGCGTCTGCCCACGGCGCCATTGATGGCAGGCGTGCCCAGCACACCGCTTCCTGGGGCTCCCCGTGCAGGCGCTCTCCGAGGCCCGCAGCCGGCTTCACGTGGGAGTCAGACCCGACGCAGCAGCACCTTCTCATGGCGTCCCTGCGTGTCTAAAAGCAAAGTTGAGGGCTGGAGCGAAGGGACAGCCTAGGGCGCTTGATTGCACAGAGCAGACCCAGCTTTGCCCTTGAGCCCTCCAGGAGGGATCCCCCAGCACAGAGCCAGGACTAACCCCGGACTATCGCCAGGTGTGGGGCCTCAGCATCGTTTAAAAAGAAAAGGCAAAATGGGCGCGAGTCTCCTGGAGCCCCGACGTGAGGGACACGCTCTTGTCCGTGCCGCTCCGTAGGAGCGTGTGCTTGCTGTTTCATCGGCTGTGGGCTGAGGGCCATCCCGGAGTGCTCGGGGGCTCGACCCGGCTCTGCGTGCAGGGGATTACTCCTGCAGGCTTGGGGAGACCATCTGGAAAGCCGGGACCAAACCCGTTCTGCCGAGCACAAGGCAGGCGCCGTCCCACTGTGCTGTGTTTTGGGCCCACGTGGGCCTTTCGCACGTCACCCGTTGCTCCTCGCATCTGTCTGTGCTCTCACGCCCCGCCCACAGAGACGCCCCTCGCCAGACCTTCACGGCAGGCACCTCCCACAGGCCCCAGCTCCCGCCACCCTGACCGGAGCCTGTGGGTGTCAGCTTCCAGCTCCACTTGGGCAGCCCTTTCTTGGGTCAGAAGACGAGGGCCGCAGGCACCCAGCACCCACTACCGAGGTCTGGAACACTCCCAGGATGTGCTTCATGGGGGCTTCACGGGTATTCTAGGCGCGGGCACAGAAGGAGGCTGTGGGGATGTGAGGATGCGGAAACAGTCAGCGTGCGGCAGGCAGGCCGCACTGCTGAGAGCGCCAGGAGGCGGTGGGCTGGGCACGCCTGCGATCAATGGCACCGTGGACAGACGTGGCTCTCCCTGCACCCACAGAAGCAAGATCTTACCCTGACCCCACAGAGCCCGCCTGACCCCACAGAGCCCGGGCCTGACCTCACAGAGCCCGCCTCCTGACCCCCACAGAGCCCACCCTGACCCCACAGAGCCCGCCTGACCCCACAGAGCCCGCCCTGACCCGCAGAGCCCTCCTGACCTCCACAGAGCCCGCCCTGACCCCACAGAGCCCACCCTGACCCCACAGAGCCCACCCTGACCTCACAAAGCTCGTCCTGACCCCACAGAGCCCGCCCTGACCCCACAGAGCCCGCCCTGACCCCACAGAGCCCCAACCTGGCCTGCACCGTGACACACAGGGGTGGTATGTACTAAGAGAACAGACATTATATGTGCACACACCCCACAAGGCTCTTTGCTAGGGTTTGTGCCTAGTGATGTGTACAGGCAGTACACACATCACCTTGGTTGTTCGTAGTTTTTGTTAGTTACCAGAAATAATAAGTATGTAGCACAAGAGCTCAAGCATCCGCCCCACTCTGATTCAACGGAGCGTTGTGTGAGAGCATCCACATGAATAAGGTGCATGCATTCCCAGGCGCCTGGCTGTTTGTGCGTGGTTCGTGTTAGGCATCACGTAGGGCAGTATCTACATTGTCAAAGCACTATGGTCACAGCTTCATGGCGCCTTGGGAGCACATTATATCCACCAGGATAATTATAGCACACGCAACTCTCAGGCACACGGAGTCTGTGTACACGGAGGGTCACGGACACTGTGTGTCCACACTCTGCATGTCACGCGCCTGTGTGACACAGAAGCTCACAGCCACTGTGTGTACACACTCTGACTATCACATCATATGTGTGACACAGAGGGTCACAGTTAAGTGTGTACACGCTGCATATAGATACAGTGTGTACACTCTGCTTGTCATGAGTCTGTGTGACACAGAGGGTCACAGTTAAGTGTACACGCTGCATATAGATACAGTGTATACACTCTGCTTGTCATGAGTCTGTGTGACACAGAGGGTCACAGATAAGTGTGTACACGCTGCATATAGATACAGTGTGTACACTCTGCTTGTCATGAGTCTGTGTGACACAGAGGTCACAGATACAGTGTGTACACGCTGCATATAGATACAGTGTGTACACTCTGCTTGTCATGAGTCTGTGTGACACAGAGGTCACAGATACAGTGTGTACACGCTGCATATAGATACAGTGTGTATACTCTGCTTGTCATAAGTCTGTGTGACACAGAGGTCACAGATACAGTGTGTACACGCTGCATATAGATACAGTGTGTATACTCTGCTTGTCATGAGTCTGTGTGACACAGAGGTCACAGATACAGTGTGTTGGCACTCATTTGTGTGACACAGGTTATAGATACAATGTGTGCACATGCAGTATGTCATGACAGAGAGGGCCGGAGATGCAGGGTGCCCACTCTCAGTAAGTCCCTGGGCGTTGTGTGTTTGTGTTGTTGCATATTCATTCCATGTGTCACGGCAGTCAGCACCAACTCTGGGTTCTCGGTGGACGCTGTGTGAGAGTCACCCAGCCATCACACTCTCGGTTTTTAACAGCTCAGGCTGGAACAGGTCAGGAAGGGCGGCAGCCCCTCGCCCAGAAGCAGGAGGGATGGATAAAGACTCCCCACTTACGTGAAGCCCACACGCCCCGAGTCGTTCTGTTCCCTGCAGGGTCACACTGATGAGACTGGACTAGGAGAATGACCAATCCAGCGACAGACGCAAATGGGGCTGAGTGTGACTGGGACAAGGGCAGACACACGTGCCTCCAGAAGGCCTCGAGGACAGCCTCCGCCTGTGCGCAGACAAGGCCAAGGAAGATGACCAGCCACATGTCAAGGGGTGCCCGGGGTCCCTCAGAGCCCTGCACCTTCCTTGGCACTACCTTCATGGTGGTGCACTACGGTGAATATACACTGCGTGTGTGTCTGTCTGTCGGTCTGTCTGTCTGTCACGCAGGGAGTCCATACGGTGCACACACTTTGTGTGTGTGTCACGCAGGGGTGTATATACAGTGTATATACTGTATGTGTGTGTCACTGAGAGGTGGCCATATGGTGTATACACTATATGTGTGTTCACTGAGGGGTGTCCATATGGTGTATACACTATATGTGTGTGTCACTGAGGGGTGGCCATACAGTGTATACACTATATGTGTGTGTCACTGAGGGGTGGCCATACAGTGTATACACTATATGTGTGTGTCACTGAGGGGTGGCCATACGGTGTATACACTATATGTGTGTGTCACTGAGGGGTGGCCATATGGTGTATACACTATATGTGTGTCACTGAGGGGTGGCCATACGGTGTATACACTATATGTGTGTGTCACTGAGGGTGGCCATATGGTGTATACACTATATGTGTGTGTCACTGAGGTGTGTCCATACGGTGTATACACTATATGTGTGTGTCACTGAGGGTGGCCATACAGTGTATACACTATATGTGTGTGTCACTGAGGGGTGTCCATATGGTGTATACACTATATGTGTGTGTCACTGAGGGGTGGCCATACAGTGTATACACTATATGTGTGTGTCACTGAGGGTGTCTATATGGTGTATACACTATATGTGTGTGTCACTGAGGGGTGGCCATACAGTGTATACACTATATGTGTGTGTCACTGAGGGGTGTCCATACAGGTGTATACACTATATGAGTGTGTCACTGAGGGGTGGCCATACTGTGTATACACTATATGTGTGTGTCACTGAGGGGTGGCCATATGGTGTATACACTATATGTGTGTGTCACTGAGGGGTGTCCATATGGTGTATACACTATATGTGTGTCACTGAGGGGTGTCCATACGGTGTATACACTATATGTGTGTGTCACTGAGGGGTGGCCATACGGTGGATACACTATGTGTGTGTCACTGAGGGGGTGTCCATACGGTGTATACACTATATGTGTGTGTCACCAGGGGTGTCCATATGGTGTATACACTATATGTGTGTGTCACCGAGGGTGGCCATACGGTGTATACACTATATGTGTGTGTCACTGAGGGGTGGCCATACGGTGTATACACTATATGTGTGTGTCACTGAGGGGTGTCCATATGGTGTATACACTATATGTGTGTGTCACTGAGGGGTGGCCATACGGTGTATACACTATATGTGTGTGTCACTGAGGGGTGGCCATACAGTGTATACACTATATATGTGTGTCACTGAGGGGTGGCCATACGGTGTATACACTATATGTGCGTGTCACTGAGGGTGGCCATACGGTGTATACACTATAAGTGTGTGTCACTGAGGGGTGTCCATATGGTGTATACACTATATGAGTGTGTCACTGAGGGGTGGCCATACTGTGTATACACTATATGAGTGTGTCACTGAGGGGTGTCCATACGGTGTATACACTATATGTGTGTGTCACTGAGGGGGTGTCCATACAGTGTATACACTATATGTGTGTCACTGAGGGGTGTCCATACGGTGTATACACTATATGTGTGTGTCACTGAGGGGGTGTCCATACGGTGTTTACACTATATGTGTGTGTCACTGAGGGGTGTCCATACGGTGTATACACTATATGTGTGTGTCACTGAGGGGTGTCCATATGGTGTATACACTATATGTGTGTGTCACTGAGGGTGTCCATATGGTGTATACACTATATGAGTGTGTCACTGAGGGGTGTCCATATGGTGTATACACTATATGTGTGTGTCACTGAGGGGTGTCCATATGGTGTATACACTATATGTGTGTGTCACTGAGGGTGTCCATACGGTGTATACACTATATGTGTGTGTCACTGAGGGGTGTCCATATGGTGTTTACACTATATGTGTGTGTCACTGAGGGGTGTCCATATGGTGTATACACTATATGTGTGTGTCACTGAGGGGTGTCCATATGGTGTATACACTATATGTTGTGTGTCACTGAGGGGTGTCCATATGGTGTATACAATATATGTGTGTGTCACTGAGGGGTGGCCATACGGTGTATACACTATATATGTGTGTCACTGAGGGGTGTCCATATGGTGTCTACACTATATGAGTGTGTCACTGAGGGGTGTCCATAATGGT